>CAJPIZ010000989.1:0-19250 GCA_905368565.1 Medioppia subpectinata | reverse complement strand
TTCCAAGAATAAGGTAATATTTACAAAGAATTTAACTGGATATCTAAATTCATGTGCTATGTTATTTTCAGTGATATATATAATACACTTTTCTGTTGCCAATTCTTAAAATTTATTTATCCCCTGTTTTGTTTTCAACAGTATTAGTGTAACATTTGCATCACGATTAGAGTTAAAATTGTTTAAGTGCATTTTGGTAAAGTGTGTCCGGGATATATCTGTGCACTCTATGTTTTTCATAGAAAAGGATTGCATGATTACAATATTTTAAAACAAGTGCATCTTAATCAGGGCAATATATTTTGGAGTTTCTGTGATTTACCACAGTAGATTATATGTAATTTAATTAAAAATTATGTCCTTCAAAACTTAATAAAAATAGTTTTAACTTCACTTTACCTTAAAAAAGATTAAAACAAATTTTAAATAATTTTAGTTAAAATAATAAACAATATTTATCAATATAAATTACCAATTTTATTTTTACATTAGTTTATCTTACTAGTCTTTATTTTATAAAGCCTTTACATTCATACGCAATTATTTATTAATAAATTAAATTTTCCTTTTATGTGGAAATATTTTAAAATGCTTGTTTGAGAATTAAACGTCCCTGTCTATATTAGTCATTACTATTACGATAAAATATTTGTTTAATTTTATTAAATCAATAGTAACTTTTGAATTACAAGTAATAATTTACTTTATGAACATTTAGTAATATGCCTATTTGATAAAACATAAAAAATGGTAAATTATCTAATGAAAGAGATAAAAACATAATTGATATATTTTTTAATGTGTATTATTTTATATAAGGTAAATTAATATAACAATAATAATAACTATTATTATGCAAACCAAAAAATATACATAATGTACAAAATAAAATAATGAAATGTAAAGACAAATGACCTTTATAAAACAAATAATAGAAATAATATTATAAACTNTTTTTCATACGGAAGCAAACATGTCTAATTATGATTTTGATCATTATCAAGATCTTTATATTAAAGTTTATTAATTCTACTGTTTATATTTTATTAAATGTATATTTTATATTGTTATTAAGTTTGTTTTATTTATAATAAGTGCATTAATCGATAGAATTTAATTAAATAAGAAATTTCCATTTAATATTAAAAATATAATGAAACAGATAATGTAATATTTTAATTAATATAAAGTTTATATCTTTATAAGTTTAGTTCATTAGTTTATAATATTATTTCTATTATTTGTTTTATAAAGGTCATTTGTCTTTACATTTCATTATTTTATTTTGTACATTATGTATATTTTTTGGTTTGCATAATAATAGTTATTATTATTGTTATATTAATTTACCTTATATAAAAATTATGTGTAATTTTTTATATAGTTAATACAAAAATAGAGAAAGTAATCTATTAAATGGTAAAAAATACAAAATAGTTTATCCGTATAATGATTTACAAGTATTTCATTTAATAATGAACATTAAGTAAAGTTACTATTGATTTAATAAAATTAAACAAATATTTTATCGTAATAGTAATGACTAATATAGACAGGGACGTTTAATTCTCAAACAAGCATTTTAAAATATTTCCACATAAAAGGAAAATTTAATTTATTAATAAATAATTGCGTATGAATGTAAAGGCTTTATAAAATAAAGACTAGTAAGATAAACTAATGTAAAAATAAAATTGGTAATTTATATTGATAAATATTGTTTATTATTTTAACTAAAATTATTTAAAATTTGTTTTAATCTTTTTTAAGGTAAAGTGAAGTTAAAACTATTTTTATTAAGTTTTGAAGGACATAATTTTTAATTAAATTACATATAATCTATCGTGGTAAATCACAGAAACTCCAAAATATATTGCCCTGATTAAGGTGCACTTGTTTTAAAATATTGTAATCATGCAATCCTTTTCTATGAAAAACATAGAGTGCACAGATATATCCCGGACACACTTTACCAAAATGCACTTAAACAATTTTAACTTTAATCGTGATGCAAATGTTACAATAATACTGTTGAAAACAAAACAGGGGATAAATAAATTTTAAGAATTGGCAACAGAAAAGTGTATTATATATATCACTGAAAATAACATAGCACATGAATTTAGATATCCAGTTAAATTCTTTGTAAATATTACCTTATTCTTGGAAATAGCACTTTTAATTTATTTATTATCTGTATAATACAAAAATTTGGGAATGGTATTTCATGTAATTATAGTATAAATACTAAAAATAATAGATCATTATTAATTATTAAATTCATATTTAGATTAATCTGATATTATTTACCATCATAATTATAAACATGAATTATTCAGTTTTAATAATCTGCGTTATTTTATATGCCGTAAATTGTAATCCCTTTCAATATCATTACATTACAAGTGAAGGTAATATATATGATCGCGAATCACCCAATCGTACTATTGATAATCTGCCCGACAATACGGTCGCAACAATTATATATGAAAACAATGTAAACGTAACTGGGTAATTATAATAAACTATATTAATTTTACAATTGTTAGTATTATTATTAAAAAAGGTTAATAATTATACATAAATGATCTAGATGGGCTAATCTAGAGCTAAAATCGTATAATACGTCCGGAAACGACAGCCTTCAGGCATATATGTCGGGTCTACTCGAGGGCTACGTAACGGGTGAACTCATTCACATGAGTTATCTCAACACAATCGACGGGTTTTGCGCTAAACGTAAGCAGTTTTGCGATGCGTTAAAGCATTTTCATGAGACGAACACCGCTTTCATCAATGCTATGATTAAAAGTCACGCAAACGACGACTATTGGCACCAATTGGGGCTCATTTATGACCAGATCAGGGGTTTAGAGGACGGCTATATGTATTGGAAAATTGATGAACACGTCATTCAAGAAAGTGACGAAACAAACGCGATGAGCGAAATCTGGTGGCTAAACATACTCAATGAAGTTTATGAACTAGAGGCAATACTCACACCCAACTCGACCACAATACCATATCGTGACCACTGCTCGGCCTTGGTCAAAGTATTGCCCGACGGAAGTGACCTGTATGTGGCCCACAATACGTGGACTACGTACAAATCGATGCTCCGGGTGTTGAAACAATATAGCTTCGCGTTCAATGGCCTAACAACTGGCGCTTTAATACCCGGCCATTCGGTGGCCATGTCTTCATACCCGGGCTCTGTCTTCTCCGGCGACGACTATTACGCGCTGTCGTCCGGACTCGTGGTTCAGGAGACGACTAATCATGTTTGGGACGCGTCGCTGTTCGCGAGGGTACGGCCCGATCGGGTGGTCGTCGAGTTTGCCCGCAATGTTGTGGCCAATCGGTTGGCCACTGGAGGCCGTCAGTGGACAGAGATATTCGCGCGCTATAATAGCGGCACTTATAATAACCAGTTTATGATTGTCGACTATAAACGATTCACCATGGGCACGCCTGTTACCCAATTGGCCGATGATTTACTCTGGGTATGCGAGCAAATACCCGGCAATGTCACAGTGGCAGATTTGACCACGCTGTTACGAACTACCGGCTATTATGGCTCGTATAATAACCCGTATTTCAAATATATACTGGACATTAGCGGCTGGACGGATATGGAGAGGAAAGTCGGTACCATTTATAATTACGACAAGACCGCTCGTTGTGTTATATTTCACCGCGAGCAACCTAACGTAACAGATATGAACACGTTGTATACATTCATGCGCTACAACGACTTTGAGCATGATCCACTATCGCTGTGCAGTCATTACAATCTGAATTGCGAGCCCGACTACTCCAGCTGTTTAACCATAGCGGGTAGGCTTGACCTGAACTCACCCACTGGTCACTACCCGATAGGAAATGGTCACGAGTATAGCGGCGCTATTGATGCCAAACTAACCAACGCACAAATGTCGAGCGAGTTAGAGATGTTGGCTGTGAGTGGGCCCACACATCGCAATCACCCGCCGTTCCGCTGGTCGACCAGTGGTGCCGGCGCTGATGTGCGCCATATCGATCACCCCGATGTGTTTGATTTCAAACCTATTTATACCAAGTGGTACCCAAACAAATGGTTTGTGGCTGACGATATTATTGATGGTTAATTAAATTATTTAATTTTGTAATAATTAATAATTATTGTCAATTTAATATTGTTTTAAAACACAATTGATTTTTAATCATAATTAACATAATTAGACAAGTAGTTAAATTTTATAATAGTTTTATATGTTTTATAAATAAAAAGTAATTTCTATCAACATTTTTAAAGATAAACAAAGTTTAAAATATTTTTATTAAGTTTCAAATGAGTTTTAATTTAATTATATATAATTTATCATATTGAATATTATGCAGTTAAAATTTAGAAGTTTATACATTTTTAAATAAATCAATTCTATAAAAATAGTTAAAATGTATAATAAAAATAATTGATTGTAAAATTTTACATTACTAACAATATTATGAATGGAAAGTTTATTATTATTATTATTAAATCTGTAAAGCTGTAATAAATTATTTGTTTGTGGATAAAAGAGCATGCTTAGTTTTTCCACAACCAAGTCTTTTCCAAATGTTAAGGTATTTATCGTGAATCCATTGATTACGACTGTCTTTGCACTGCATATCCGGTCCCATAACTATTGTATTTTGTGGACTATCGGCCAAAAAACTACCAAAAACATCCTGATCCTAATTATTAACTTCATTAATGTTCATGAATATATTTGTCACGCATTGAATGCCATCAAACGCGCCAGGTGCAAACGAAGCACCTGTCAACCCATCGTTCACCAGCGATATAGTCACCCGTTGGGGACCGCCTATACCGTGACCAACAGTGAACGCCTGGTTGTCTACCCGTGCGATCTGGGCATTGCCTATGCGTATCAATTCAAGCATAGGTAGATTGTTTACGGCGTTAGTCTCGATGATGTTAATCGGGTTACTGTGCAGCTCGATATAGGTCAAGCGTTCGTGGCTAAAAATGGCCATGGTAGGTAGCACTGTTACCAAGGTTTCCCAAACGCTTAGCGTTGTTAACGCTGTCAATGTGTTGATAGCGGCAAACAAGTCATTGCCCGACCCTTTGTCCGCCCCCACCGGCGCACCCCTTAACCAAAAGTTGGTAACCGTAGCGCCGGTGCTGTTGAATGCCAACGGGTTTACCCGCTTTAGACTACCGGCCCTTTTGATCCAAATGGCGGTGAATTGTATGCCAGCGAACGCATTGGCCGGCAGTTCAACGATAGCCGTGTTGTTTAGGTAGAAGTCTTTGAATTGTTTTTTATTTTCAGGTAGTTTTTGGTCCAATTCAGCAAATATGCCCTTTATATCAAACGGTTTGTCCCCTCGACAGCAAATGTTGCAGCCATTGGGTATGTCTTGAAAGTAGCATGGTGAACCGATTGACACCAATGGACATTTGCTAACAGCATTGGCATAGCTGATTAGGCCAATTAATGCCAAAATGAATGCTGTAAAAATATTAATAAACCTAATTGATGTTTATATAAAATACAATTAATTTTGCTTATTATTACATACTTTTGTAATTCATCATTGAATAATGATTTGTATTGTAGTCAAATTAAACTGAACTAGTTGATGATTCTTTAATAAAATGTTGCTAGTTTATATACTTTTTGTTCAGGAATTTATGTACTATTAGTTTAGTAATTATTTATTAATAACAATAATTTACTCTGTGTAATTCTGGGAATTATTTGTTTTTGTTGTATAGTCAACAAACTCTTGTGTTATTTATATTAAAAACAATTATCCTAGTTATGATTTAATTAAAATATTATGCTTAAGTTCTTCAGCATAATTTCAATAAACAATGTAAATGCTTTAAATGTTTTATTATCATGTATTACTTTCTAATATTATTATTATTATGTATTTGTGATAAATAATAATGTGTTGATAAAATTTGTAATTGATTTAACAATAATAATATAAATACTGGATTAGTTTTGATGCATTATGGTGCAAAAATTATATCGATTAATAATATTGAATTTTTAACCACTATTCTGATATGAATAATGTGGTTTATAGGATCGTTCGATCCTTATTAATAATTTTTGCAAACAATATTAAATTATTATTAAGTAACTATCATATGAATTTAATTTGTCCTGTTTAAAACGATTGTAATATAAAATTATAATAAGAAATTAAATAATATCATTTACACGTATTGCACAGCTCAAAATAAATTGGAATGGATTTATTTGAAATATAATCTGTAATGTTTAATAAAAGTTTTATGTAATATATAATTAACATTGTATTTCTAAGTCTATGGCTAAATTAATCCCTTGGTTAATGTTTATTTTATGACATAGAGTTAAAGAAATAATGCAAGTCTATGGCAATGATAATCCTATGGGATTTGACAAAATAAAAAAATTGTTACACATATTTTGAAATTTTTAAAATAACATTATTAAATGCATCCTAATAATAGCGTTGAAAAATTTAAAATTTTTGAAAATAAACATTATAAATATATTAATAATAAAACTTATTTCTTTTTGTTCTCATATTAATAAATCAATGATCAATATTATTATAAATCACATTTACAAATATCTTTATGGCAATTGCTGGGAATGTGATTGCAATTAGAATTGCACCAATCATCCCTTGACGATCCCCATGGTAATTTACCATGGCAAATTTTTTACAGATTTCGGATCATTACTAGATTGTGACTCGACAAAATTTCTTTGTTCAATTGGTTGCCGATCAGGTCGCCGTGTAATTGCAGGGTTAGGCCAGTTATTAAAATCGAATGCCAATTCATCATCATTATAATTAAATTTCACGCATAACCTTATCGTTGAGGGTCTTCTCGGTGTTTGCTGATCATGGTAAAACATTATGACATTCCATTGAACAGAACCACAATAGTTTGTTAAGTATCTTTTGATAAAGTTCTCCATTTTGCTCCACACTTGCTTGTCACCATAGTTACGGTTTAACGCAGCAGTTTGTGGCACTAAATTCCACCAGGTAGGTGACCCACCGATTTGATCTGCGACAATATGTCCCTTTTCATCGCAATTACCAAGATTTCTATTACAGTCTGAATTTGATGGTAGATTGGCTTGCAAAAATTCATAACGAGCATTTACATCATCGCCAAAATTTCTTCTAGGGCCTCTTCTCACGTTGATATTTTCAATATTAGCAAGAACAACCATTGGTATGGCACTTAATTCTCCCCATTCTTCTTTGTATATAATTTCAGTGATAGGTTGAAAAATATCAAAAATTGGATGACTTTTATATAAAGTACGCGACCTGTATTCATTAATTAAACCACTACATTGAGCAGTTGACCGTTTTACTATTGTACTCGTTTTATTATAATTTTGT
The DNA here is from genome assembly GCA_905368565.1 of Medioppia subpectinata. Lineage (NCBI taxonomy): Eukaryota > Metazoa > Arthropoda > Arachnida > Sarcoptiformes > Oppiidae > Medioppia > Medioppia subpectinata. The sequence continues at coordinate 11,837 of CAJPIZ010000989.1, read as the reverse complement.
AACATTTGTATTGCCTTAAGCAATTCATTCTCCAAATATCGGCACTCCATTTCTTTTGATTGTGGTTTGTCAATTTTACTTGACCAAGGAAATAAATGATACGCGAATACCATAAGACCAACACCAACTATCGCAGCAAAAGCTAGTGGGCAAGTCAGGGGAGCCAGACTTGCACAAACCTCGGTCACAATTTCTGATATTGGTATTAACTCTTCAATAGTTTGTGTGGCAGATGTTATTATTGGTGCACCGAGTTCACCTAGTTCAATTAGTTGTCCACCATTTCCTATAAATTGTTTTGTAAAAACATCTCGCTGAAATATTGTTTGTGTCGTAAGATTAGTTATATTGAAGTTAATATATCTGAACATGTTTGCTAGTCCAGTTTTTAGCACACGTTTTTCATCGTTGCTTATTTGATATAAGCACGAACTTATTGATAGTTTTTGATTGTCAAGTTTTGTGGCACAATGTTTTAGGTCAATAGTGCAAGGTGTGATCATGGTCAACACTTGATTTAAACCGGTACAATCAGCGGAGTTCCACATCTTGACACATTGATTAAAAGTATTCAAGGAAATTATACGCGTAACATTATCCAAAACAATGCACTCATCTTGTTTGCCGGATATCGTATTATAATTTCCAGTGAAATTATACTCTTCGTAGATATTAACAACCCATGTGAAGTCGTGAATTTTTACCAGGTCATTTGATGCAGAAATGTCACTAGTTTGAACTACTTCATAATCACATCGACTCAATGACCTGATATTTTTTGTCCATTTCTTGTCTGGCTCACCAGTTTTGTGCATATGATCTAAATCAAAATGGTAAGCTTCATAACCAGGTTTAAAGTCAGTACCCCATCCGGTGCAATCATAATTATTCCAGGCAGTCACGCATGTATCATGGGTACTTATTGATAATGCCCAATCATGTGTTTTAGATGGTCTCAAGTCTATACACTGATGGTTGTCAGTTATATCAAAATGGATTTGATGGCCACAGTAATTAGTTTCATTAAACAAAGTGATATGACTACTTGACATGTAGTTGAGATGCGGTGGTGTGCACCACTTTTTGTAATCGCAACGACTCAATGATCCAATATTTTTTGCCCATTTCATATCAGGTTCACCAGTTTTGTAAATATGACTTAAATCAAAATGGTCAAATCCATCGCCAGGTTTAAAGTTAGTACCCCAACCGGTGCAATCATAATTATACCAGGCAGTCACGCATGTATCATGGGTACTTAGTGATAGTGCCCAATTATTTGTCTTGAATGTTCTCAAGTCAATACACTTATGTTTGTCTGTTATATCAAAATGGATTCTAGAGCCACAGTAGTTGCTTTTATTGAACAAGGTTATATGGCAATCAGAAACGTGCTCAAGCTGTGGTGGTATGCATTTATTCACGTAATCGCATCGACTCAATGAACCAATATTTTTAGCCCAGTTTGTGTCTGGTTTACCAATTACGTGAATATTACTTAAATCATAGTGGTGGAATTTATCGCCAGGTTTAAAGTCAATATTCGATCCGGTGCAATTATAGTTATACCATGCTTTTACGCAAGTGTCATGGGTACTTAGTGATAGGGCCCAATCATGTGTCTTGGATGGTTTCAAGTCAATACACTTATTTTTGTCTGCTATATCAAAATAAATTCTAGAGCCACAGTAATGGCTATTATTAAACAAGGTTATATGACTATCAGACACGTGGTCAAGTTGTGGTGGTGTGCACCATTTCTTGTAATCGCATCGACTCAATGACCCAATATTTTTAGTCCATTTCTTGTCCGGTTCACCAGTTTTGTGAATATGACTTAAATCATAATGGTCAAATCCATCGCCAGGTTTAAAGTCAATAGCCCATCCGGTGCAATCGTAATTATACCAGGCAGTCACGCATGTATCATGGGTACTTACTGATCGTGCCCAATTCTGTTTGTTTGAGGATCGTAGATCTATACACGAATGCTTATTTTCTAAATCAACATGATGACTTTCTCCACACCAGTTGATGTCGTTATAGAGTGTGATATGGCTTGAAAATGTGTGAATAGATGTATCTACAGGGCATATCTGAAAGAAAAATATGGATTACACAACCATTCTATACATAAACCACATTACGATGATTTCATAAAAATATTAGGATTTATATAAAGTTATGCGGGTTAAGAGTATCATTATTTGTAAATGGATTATCTAGATGTTTATATTGAGTAGGTATGCTCATTATTGGTCTTAAATATCTTTAGTAATAGTAATAATAATACATTCATTATTAGTTTATGTATATTTGTGTCCAAATCGCATATTAATGTCTGTCCAACCGATGTCTGGCCACCCGTACGGCAGCACATATTAGACATTGTTTTATACAAATTTATAAAAAGCTTGTTTGACGCGATTTCTTACTCGAAAATTTAAACACATTTATAATGTAAATTATATGAGTGGGCATCAATGGTGGTCACCCGATGTTTGGTCACTTATCGTGAGTGTATTAACTGGTTCGGGACTACGATGTCAAACATATTGGTTCATGATATGTTCATAGGGTAGGGATGCAGTGAATAGACCATTGAGGATTACTTAGAGATGTTTGCAAACGGTTAGCGATTAAATTTGCGGTGTTTTATATTATTTCAATGTTAAAAAATTCCTGATTATAAAAATAAAACCCCAATTTAAGTTTAATAACAAGAGGTATAAAAACTATACCCACATTGTCATCAACATTGATATACCCCCTACTGATTTCCACAGATACCCATTATTTCTAATGTGTAAAAGAGAAATGGTGTTAAAAATGGTAAATGTCATCAAATCGGAAGTGTCTTCAGTTTTTGGTCTTAAAATCAAGTTTAATCTTTAATTAGGAAATTGAAAAATTGGTGACACAATAAGGGATAATAAATGATTAGTGCAGTGAATAGACCGCTGATCAAAGTTTATTATCTTAGGAATAAAATATTTACAAATAATTATACATTTAGCCCGCATAACTTTATATAAATCCTAACATTACTCATAAGATTAACCTTGTTATATAGATTTAAAATTAAAATATTGTAATAACATTAACTATAAACATAGAATTGGCATTGATATGGCATGAGCATTAGTTTCGTAGACTTAGCATTATTGATGCAATTAACAATAATATTGATTATAGAGTTATCTGTTACAATCCAAGAGTTCACAAAATACCTAGGTACTTGTTCCCGTGACTATATTTCAAAAAATCTGTAAAATATAACTTAAAAATACAGATTAATAAAACATTAAAATACAAAGACATTAATTTGTTACAATTTAATATTATTTAAAATATCAACGAATAGATTAAAACATAGTATGCATACATTAAAACTAATTATAAATGAAATTGAATCAAATTTTCATGTTTGTAAAAGAGTTTCTATTCGAACTTTTAAACAACTATTTGCTATGCTCTCAAAAACTCATTTCTACAATCAGTTTATAATTCATCAAGTTTTATACATGTTTCACAATATATTTTAATTTTAACTTAATCATTTACAAGAATATTTTATATACGTAATAAGAATGATTGTTACAGATAGGTATTTAAAATTACCACTGTATATTATAATGTATAACAATTATGATACTATTGAATTAAAATATTAAATATAACAATAATGATAATAGTAAATCAAAATTAATAAAAATATCATTATCATAATTTACAAAACTCGTAACATATCAGTACCCAAAAACATTATCTATAGGTTTAGATTCATAAGATTAGCATTAGTCCCGGGTTAAAATATAAACATAAGATTATAATTGGATCACGTTGAAAACCATAGTAGAAGAGAAAACCGAACGATTCAAAAATTACATTTATAACTAAAATTGTGATTTAAGATTATTGAATTTGATAATTGTGGCTCAACTCATTTTACATTCATTCAGTCCGATAATAATGAATTGAGCCACGATTGTCAGATTTAATATATTCACAATATTTATTATGAATTTGCATTCACTTTTCATTCACTTGTATTATTGAATTGTGATTAAGATTGTAACACATTACACATGAGACTCAATAAATTAGTTTTAAGATTTACGATCGTCTTATGTTTATATTTATTTTGTTATAATAAAATTATAAATTTGTTATTCACGAGAAATTTTAATAATATTTGCATTTAAATAAGCTTGAAGAAAAATGAGATTTACGATTAAACATACTTTTGGAACAACAGGTACTGGAACAGGATAATTTTCTTTCTTTTTTCTGCAGCCATCGTCACAATTACAGCAAAATATATTACACGGGCCGACACCACAACACGATGGTGTGACTGTTCCGTCAGCACATTTTCTATAAAACAAGTAAGCTTCATCTACGGGATTGCAGCAATCGCCTTTGCTAAAGGGCAAAGTTACAATAATTATACATACTATAAATTGAAATAACATCATTTTGTTTATTGTAATGTCGATTTGTGGAAACTGCTTTATATTGGAAATAAATCACCTTGAACTTGTTTATTTGTTATAGAATTGTCATGTTTTCAGTTTATAATGTCAAGTATTTAATAAAGGATTATAAAAATTTCCTTTATCGCAAAAATAAATGACAATTTTATCGTAAATTTGTAAAATATATCGACATGCTAAACGACCAGGCAGTATCAAGTAACATAACTTAATTAAGCGTTAATTTTTGGTTAACTCAACTTTAATTTAATTTAAATTCTACTTGGTGAACAAACATGGCAACCATGTTTCAATCTGCTGAAAAACAATTATATCGTCATAATAATTGACCAAAAATATATAAATGTATGTTTATGATTGAGTATGTTGGCTATATTCTTGTTATCTGTATTTTTATCATACTGAAAAGTAATCTGTTAAAAATAATACATTGTATAATATTGTCTGTAATCTATAGTTATAAATATAATTGTAAATATTGTATTATTGTGAATGTATAAAAACCTTGAACGTGTTTATTTGGTATAAAACTCAGTTGTTTTCAGCTTTAAACTAGAAGTATATAATTAGGAATTATGAAATAATTATCAAATAGCGATAAAACAACTTATTTATATCAGAAAAATTATAAAATAAATAACATTAATATTGAACCTGGAGCAATTGTGTATATTAATATTTACACTATTTCTAATGCATATTTTCAAATTATTTTATTAATGTTGAAATATTCTCATAAAAAACATTATTAATTAGAACTGCAAAAAACTTTGTAGAACTAAAAAACTAGAATTTTGTATGTTACTAGAAGTCTAGTAGTTTAGTACATTATACGATTCATGCATCATGTATAAGTGAGTCCATTTTTAATTAATTAGCCTGATTAATTAGAGTTGATTTTTAAAATTATAAATAGTCAAATAAGTAGCAATAAAGTTAAAATATTTTATTATATCTTATAGAAATCAATTTTGGATAAAATTATAATATTTGTAATTTGTCATAGTAAATACTGTAATTTACAATTAAAATTTTAAATATTATTACTTTGTAATTAATGCAACATTTAAATGGTTGATTCAAAATTAATACTAAAATTATTAAGATATTATTAATGTACTGTTAGTAAACGATTATGTCGTCGAGGTACGCCACACAGGTGTTGTACTTTAGTCCGGCGAGCACTTTATCGACATTCTTTGGTATGTCTCGGGCGCTGTCGAGAGGCCAAACGGGAGAACATCCCATTCGTACAAACCAAAGGGTGTGATGAATGCACTTTTCTCTCTATCATTTGGGTCTGAGCTAATTTGCCAATATCCGGAAGCCATGTCCAAAACAGAGAAGTATTTTGACCCACAAAAGGCATTCATTAGGTCATCGATTCGTGGCAATGGATATCGCGACTGTTTTGTCTGTTAGGTAGCACCGTTACCAAGGTTTCCCAAACGCTTAGGCTTGTCAACGCTGTCAATGTGTTGATAGGGGCAAACAGATCGCTGTCCGACCCCTTGTTCGCCCCCACCGGCGAACCCCTTAACCAAAAGTTGGTTACCGTAGCGGCGGTACCGTTGAATGCCAAAGGGTTTACCCGCTTTAGACTACCGGCCCTTTCGATGTAAATGACGGTGAATTGTATGCCAGCGAACGCATTGGCCGGCAGTTCAACGATAGCCGTGTTGTTTAGATAGAAATCTTTGAATTGTTTTTGATCTGCCGGTAGTTTTTGGTCCAATTCAGCGAATATGGTCTTTATATCAAATGGTTTGTCCCCTCGACAGCCAATGTTACAGCTATCGGGCGTGTCTTGAAAGTAACATGGTGAACCAATTGGCACCAATGCACCAGGGCATTTGCTAACAGCGTTGGCGTAGCTGAATAGACCAATTAATGCCAAAATTAATGCTGCAAAAAAATTAATAAAATATAAGTTATTGTTAATAATAAATACAAAAATGGCATTAAATATTACACACTTTTGTAAGTCATAATTAAATTATACAAGTGTTTATGTATTGTAGTTGAGTTATATAAAGTTAAAAAATTAATAAAATATAAGTTATTGTTAATAATAAATACAAAAATGGCATTAAATATTACACACTTTTGTAAGTCATAATTAAATTATACAAGTGTTTTTGTATTGTAGTTGAGTTATATAAAGTTATATATTTACTTTATAAATAAAACTAATTGATGATTCTTGTATTAAATTGTGCTGGTTTATATACTTTTTTGTTCAGGTATTTGCGAGCTTTGATATATGTTTGTATCTATTGTAGGAATTTGTATATTAATAAAAGTATTTTAATCTATATAATTCTAGGAAATGTTGTTTTTGTATATTCAACAAACTTATGCGTTAGTTTAATTAAAAGCAATTATCGTGGTAATAATTTAATTAAAAATAATGTTTAAGTTGTTCATGATAATTTCAGCATTGTATGTTATCATTGATAACTTATAAATAATTTATTATCATGTTTAATGTTTTCATAGTAAATTTTATTTTACTCGTTTTGTAGTTGTGATTAATATAAATACCGGAATTGTTATAATGCATTATGATAAAAAAATTACATTTATGAAAATATTGCAATACATTGCATTTTTCTTATTTAGCGTTAATTTAACGGTGATATTTACAAACAGTAGTAATTCAAGCATAGTAGTTCAAACAAAACAAATTAAATTTCAAAAAATATGTTTTCTATACTATTAACAAATTATTTATTATATAATTTATATTTATTGCAATCAATTGATCCGTTTTATAATATTAAAGGCTATTTCTATGTTATGCTTATATTTAATATTAATTGCTTATAATTCTTATTCTTATTCAATACTTATAATACACAGCAAATACCTATTATATCTAATTACATGTTAATTACTATACAATATACTGCACTAATTATAATTAACTATTATGCTAATTGATACCTGCGGCTCAAATGCACGCAGACATATTGTTATCCCTATTATATTAATGTTATTGTGTTTTACGTCTTAATAAAGTGTGTAATTGTTTAACACTGTGTCTAATAAGTTGGCATTGCCCTGACCTATTGGCCACCCGCACCCGAACCTAACATTACCATTTGGACGCCGGTAATCAACCGTACGTTTAAATGCAACATATTTGGCGCAGTCGGTACTGGATTGGGTGTAATTAAAACAATTGCGGCTTTCAAGGACCCAAACGCTTTCTTCAATTACTTTTATAACCCGTGGGCACAACCGACCGCTGGTCGCCCACCAACGCTAATCCCTGATTGGCTATTTCCCGACATACCAGAAACGGTAACCTCAAGAAGCGCTTTACCGGTATATCGGGCATCACTACAAAACAAAATGGCGTCTAAAGACCCAAAACTTGAGTCCTACACTGGACGCAACACTATCCCCATCGAGAACTGGCTCTCACTCTTTGAGACAGTATTGGCAGCACTCAAAATTGCCGACGATAAGGACAAAGCCTCTAAATTAATGGGATATTTGTCCGGCGATGCACTCCTTGCATATTCAGAGTTAATAGCGCCGCAGATCGCGACCATTACATGGCAAGAGTGCCGCACCAGTCTTATTAAACGCTTCACGTCCGCCGGCCCGTCGCCCCTCCTGCAGGCCTCGGAGATGCGCATGGCAAAAGGACAGAAAGTGAAGAGTTACTTCGATGAGATGATGTCATTGCTGATCAGAAGTAACGCTTCGGACAGCGAAAGGGTAGACATGCTGACCAAAGGTCTGCCTTATTACTATCGCAAATATCTCATTGCGGCCGACATCGCGACACCGGAAAACTGGCTTTCAAAGGTACGCAAAGTTGAGTACGAAATTGAAAGCTATACACCAAAAGGGTCAACAAGTGGACACCAGTCTCACGGGAACCAGAACCGGTCCCAACAAAACTCCCACTGCACAGTCGTTCATTGTCAGGATGATAGCCATAAAACAAATTATAAACGCTATGATCCAAAGACCCCAAAGCAGTGCCCTTACACTTGCAAAATATGCGAAGCAAAAGGTATTGAAGTTAAACATTGGCACAAGGACTGCCCGCATCGCTCGTCAGATGGCCGCCAAACTACTGGCCCTTCTCATGGACAAACCACAAGCGGTGATAAGCGCCAAAACACGGCGCCAAACGCTCATCAGTCCTTAATGACCAATGGTCAAGTCCAGCCACCGTCGGACACTTTAATTACAATTCCCGGGGCAATCAATGGCCGAAACACTGTATTCATTGTGGACAGCGCTTCCACATCAAACATTATATCTGACTATTATATTCAAGAGTATAATATCAAAACAACGCGTATTCCTGCCACTGACATATATCAGGTCAGTGGGCACACCCGTACATCAACGGAAGCAATGCTCGATATCACCATTGATGGGATGACCAGATCTGTATCCGCTAAAGTTGTCAAAAACTTTGCGTATACACTGTTGATTGGCATCGAAACTTGTGGTGAATTTAAAATTCATATAGATTTTGCCAAACGCTTAGCCACTGTCCGGTCGCCGCTCACCGACCCGGGAGATACATGTATGGTCTCAACCAGCACCGCTGACCACACTACAAATGATGGCAACGTACAGCCCATCGATGCGGCAAATAATGCATACAATTGCACATTAGCCGCTAGGATTGACAGATTTCCGGAATCAATTCCAACTCCTGATATCTCTAAAACTAATGGCAAAATTCCAACGGTTAACGCTATTCTCAAAGCGTATAACGATATCTTCGCGTTTCATGACACTGATTTGGGCCGAATAAATATTGAAAAGCATAAAATCCATCTCTCAGATCCGATTCCTGTCACGGAGAATCCACGAAGGATGTCACCTCTAAAGGAAAATGAATGCGAGCGACAGATAAAAGAGCTTTTGGACATGAAATGAATACAAACATCAACGTCGCCGTATGCTGCACCAGTAACTATGGCACAGAAGTCCAACGGACAATGGCGGCTTACATGTGATTACCGCGGTATTAATATCAAAACATATCCCGACAAAGAACCGTTTCCGCTCATTCCGGCCATCATTGACCGGCTATACAAAGCTCAATACTTCAGCAAATTGGACGTGGCCTGGGGCTACTGGCACGTTGAGATGGCACCCGAAGACGTTTACAAAACAGCGTTTGTGACATTTACCGGAAAATATGAATGGTTAGTCCTGCCCTTCGGTTTAAAGAATAGTCCGAGTACTTTCCAGCGTGTGATCCGCAGCGTTGTCGGTGATCTTTTTAACAAGGGAGCCATCAATTATTTGGACGACATAATTGTATACGCGTCGACACTCGAGGAGCATAACCGCATATTATCTGAGATCATGTCTCGACTCAAACAAAATAACGTCAAACTCCGTCGAGAGAAATGCGAGTTCGGTGTGAAAACCATCGAATTTCTCGGGCACGTCATATCCAATGGACAAGTGTCCGCTCCAAAATCCAAGTGTCGGGCAATAACTGAATACCCGACACCGACAAACGTTGAAGAGGTCCAGCGTTTCAATGGATTGGTCAACTATCTGAGGGAATATCTACCCGCCGTCTCTACGCTTGCCGAACCTATAACCCGATTGACCCGCAAAGGGGTACCTTTCGTGTGGGGCGAGATACAAGAGAACGCTTTCACCGCACTTAAGCAGTGCATTGCCGATCTACCGAAACGCAGAATCTTCGACCCATCGCTCAAATGTGAACTACATTGCGACGCCTCTACCGTCGGTATTGGTGCAATGCTACAACAAGACGGTTACCCCGTTGGTTATTTCTCCTGCCGTCTGAGCGACGCCGAGACCCGCTACACCGCTACAGAGCTTGAATGTCTGGCCGTTGTCTCTGCGATAAAACACTTCGATATTTATCTTGAAGGAACTCCATTCACTGTAGTCACAGACCACAAAGCGCTCAAGTGGCTCTTAACGTTGTCGGACAAGAACCGCCGGCTGTTCCGCTGGTCAAAAGACTTGTCTGTGTACACATTTGATGTCGTGCACAGACCCGGGAAGCAAATGGCACATGTAGATGCCCTCTCCCGCGCACCCGTTGTCGAAACAACACTCCTTTCAGCTGGTCAATCGAGTAAAGCATTGGTTTCACAGCAAATCATGAGTTCGTCGACAAATCGGATCCAAGTTCATGGGCGCAATCGCTTTGTCGTTCAGCCGGACGATGTTATCCCTCTTTTAACAGAGATTCACGACGATTGTGGTCACCCTGGGATCTCCAAAGCTAAGCGTCGGCTGAAATCACAATTCTGGTGGAAATCAATGGACAATGATATACGACACCATGTGATGTCATGTCACGAGTGCCAATTGGTTAAACCATCTAACAAACCGTTTCACGGACAACTACAACCAATCCCGACACCAGACATGCCGATGGACATGTTAGAATTGGACACTATCGTTATGGGATCCATTGCTCGAAACACAGCCCACAAATATATACAAGTACTTGTGGACCATCACTCACGGTATATTTGGGCCAAACCCTCAAAAACCAATTCAACACAAGCTATTTGCCAGTTTCTGGACGAAACATTTCGGGCATCACCGCCCCCAAAGGTATTACTAACAGATAATGCTATGAACTTTCGTTCAAAACAGTTAACAACACTATTGGGCCGATATGGTTGCCAACAGCGCCACACCTCTCCATACCACCCCCAGTGTGCTGGAGCCGTTGAACGCGTAAATGGCACCATTATTACAAAATTGCGCATTGAAATACAATCAAAGCCCCGTCTAAAGTGGTCTACATTATTGCCGAAAGTAATCGGGGATTACAATCAAACGATTCACGACGCAACCGGATATACGCCGATGTTTCTATATACAGGTGCTGATAACATCGGGACAATTGGCGACCTCGCGGACGCCCGAAAAATGGCTCAAATAAAGTCGGAAAACCATAAATTGGTTGCTAAAAAGCGGTTTGATTCAATACACAAACCATTGGACATCAAAATCGGTGATCTGGTCAAGCGCCGTATTCCGGACAATCACCCGACGGTCAATAAACTGACCCCGAAGTACGAAGGACCGTATGTTATCACGTCACACCACCCGCCGGTCAACTTTACCATCGCAAGCAAAGCCGATTCTAATCATGTGCTACGCGTTCACGTGTCGCAGATCGAGCCTTATTTTGCACGGGACGATCGCTACGACCCGGGAGAGTGATCCGGTTTATAATATTAAAGGCTATTTCTATGTTATGCTTATATTTAATATTAATTGCTTATAATTCTTATTCTTATTCAATACTTATAATACACAGCAAATACCTATTATATCTAATTACATGTTAATTAC
>CAJPIZ010000988.1:7052-19254 GCA_905368565.1 Medioppia subpectinata | reverse complement strand
TGCTAAGCTATAAAGAATTGGCGTAAAAATAAGTTTTGGCAATTTGTTCATTAAAAGTAGAATTCAATAAGATTTAGTGTAACACCAAATGAGACTCGCAATACAGTAGAGTATCGGCCGATGTATTGGTTGTGCGAAATACAGTGTGTATTAAATCAGAACTGAAGTCAACAGCAATAAGATGTGTATTAGTGAGTGTCTGTCGGTTCCCAAGTGAGCGCCGGAACCAATACTCCGGTGGAGATAACCCTCAATATATAAATTTATATCTACTTATAGTACAGTATAGTGTAGTATCTGGTGGTGCGAAGTACTGGTGCAACACCTGAGCACCACTTAAACTGATTGAATGAAACACGAAAACACATTTCATATACAAACTAATATTTTTTCTATTAGTTGAGACTGTCTTATAATAAATGTCTATCCCTTAAACAAAAACCACTCAAATTCTGTCTCTTTTTATATAATTCATGTCTTATTTCAAAGACAGTCTTAATTCCTCATAAAATACGAGCTCAACATTTAAGCCCTATTTCTTAAAAAACATTTCTTAACAAATATTTGTCAAATTTTTACACAGAATTGTTGGAAATACAGTACATATTGTCAAGAATAACACGAAAACTCGAGTTTAAGTCTGAATTACTAAAATCTTTTAATAATTTATTACAATAACTGTTAAATAAATAAATTTAATAATAGAAAGATTATAAACTAGTGTTTTTAATATCTATTAATAATTCACACAAAAATGCATCAAAATTTATAATTTTCAAGAAAATAAATAAAACAAATCCAAACAAATGAATGCCAAGCAAAAGGATGCGCTAAATCTAACGACAATTCCCTGACTTTTACCAGACTTTTTCGGTTTTTGGGTAACATTTGTTGACTTCTCGTCAAACTTCTCGTCAAACAACACAATCATTTCATTTGTATGTTTATTGGCATTTGTTTGATGTGTTGTCGGTATAGTTGTAGCGACGGTTGTGGTCGGTCTCGCAATTCGGGGACATTTCAAAATGGTTGTTGTATTTGCGGGCGAACACTAAATACAATCACAAAAAACTAGTTAAACAAAAAGCAAACAAAACTAAACATAAATATAACATACTTGTGGTCCCACTTCGGTAATGTTAGCCCTGCAATACTTGGACCCATCAAACAGCATGAGATGGTTTTTGTTGGCAATGGCGCCCTTCAACACACGATTCTGTCTGTCCCACAACAATGGCATACCTCGGGTCGCCTGAGCTCTCATCGGATCAGAACTATCCAATAAAAACAGGAGAATACGCGCGGCATTCATTGCCTTTCCCTTCTCCTTCAACACCGGCTTTTCAATGTCTTGTATAACATATTTAATGAAATCGTTTTCGCCGTAAAACAGATAAACACTCGTGTCTTTCAATTCAAGCGATGTATTCACGTAAGTAAATGCCGTATGAATTCTGGTCTCGGGTGTCATTTCTGGCCACTTATCGGTCTGACCACTGGTCTTACGTTTGTTATTACTGTATAGAAACCATTCGTTTCCCTAAAAAGTTTTTTCGGTTCAAATTAGAAATACTTTTTACCATTAATTATATAAATTAAAGAGAGATTAACTCTTTAAATCTCATTTAATCCCCAGTAATGTCATTGCGTTTTATCTGCAATTTGTTTTTTGTAGCAATTATTGTAAAACTCATTTTGTCATTAGTATGTTTTCACATATTTTCACCCAAATTATCGACTATTAATAGTCTCTTTCTAACTCTAATAATTATATTTGTAATTAAAAAATTAACTAAAATACCTTTACGAAAACAGTAGACTTTCCGTGAGTGCTATCCTCAACAACAAAGCCTGTGGTGATAGGAGTCGGCAATTGTGGCCATCGGTCCAAAAAATACTGTCCAAACTCGTCGACAACGGCCGGTATATTAGAATCAAATTTCCAGTAATATTCGCCTTTAAAGACATAGTCATTGCCGTCATCTGCAGAGAAGGCGCCATCGATTTGCATGTCTTTGCATAGTGTGAGGTCGGGATCAGTTGGTGTCGGGATTAGGCTATCACTGATGTTGAGCTCAATGTTTATACAAATAGTGACTAAAATAAGGATTTTATTGAAAGAAAACATTTTGTTTGATAAGAAATGCTTCAGATTTAACCGATTTTCATAAATGTTATGCTTTTATTTGAATTAACATTTAAATGGAAATTATTTAATAAGAAATGCAACAATAGATGTATTGTATTATTTATAAAAAGATATAAAACAATTAAAGGTATAATTTTCATGCGTTAATAATTGGATTAAAGCTTATAATGAATGCAAAAGAATTTTAATGTCAAAGTTTTATGATTTTTATTTTCAATCTATTGAATCACATTTTGTTGCAAAACTATACAAACAATTGTATTAAATGGAAAAGTTTATACTTTCTATTATATTTAATACTAAAATACATAATTATTGGTATTTAGTAAATACTATTTACAATATATACAATATATTTTTTTCCCGTAATAATTTTGTACCTATTTTGATAAGTTATAATAAAGTCATATTATAGTAAACATTATCAACTTTCCCAAATCATTACCGATTGGTTGCTCATAGTATTGCTAAATGTGATAAAATGAGATATAAATTTAATCAAATATATGGTCAAATATTTGATAATTGATTGCTATAAACACATAAAAAGTTAAATTTGATTTGTTTGATAGGCCAACGCTTCTAATGAATGGTCGCTCACATTATCTTACATTATATGACAATTACCCGCAAATGCAATGAATCTCTTGAGAATGTCGTGCAGTGTTTGTGATTAATGTATTTTTTGTCGCAAAAAATATTACTTTCAAATACATACTGTATAACGTGTTATATACCGTACGTATGTATAGCCTGTATATCGGGGCCCAAACCTCGCAAATGAATACCCAATTGAAGTGCAAAAAACACATTTAATCTAAAGGCACACGAAATGCGGTTTGCGATCGAAATTGATTGCTATTTTGAAGGCTTTGCTCTCACATTAAAACATATCATAAAATACTTCACACTTCACTTGAACTGCACTTTTTCTAAACGCTATGAATCAACTAATTTCAGTGCTTTTTTAATTAACTAATAGTGTTTTAAATCTAATTATTCTCACATATAAACTATTTGTTGAAGAATTTCTTTATTAAAGGTATTTTTCATTATATGCCAATCATTGCCACTATTTTCCATCACATTCTTTCAGACATATGTTATATTGTGATAAAATGTTGAGTTAGAAAGTGAGTGACAATTAATACCAGTTATTTAGGTTAGTGTTGAAAATTGTTGGCATTATAAGATCTCTCTCTCTCTCTCTCTCTCTCTCTCTCTCTTTTTTATTTGTATAAACATTGAGCTCAACATCAGTGATAGCCTAATCCCGACACCAACTGATCCCGACCTCACTCTCTCTCTCTCTCTCTCTCTCTCTTTCAATATTATTACATTAATCAACTCAATACTACGTCAAGAGACATAAAGTAAATCATTATTAGTGTGTAATAGAAAATGTGCTAAAAATATATCACTTATAAGCGATAAATTATAACTAACATTACGGTAATTATCATATAAAGTCTTACAAAACTACTATTTTAGTAAAATTCAAGAATATATAAATTCATAAACATTTCCAAAAAATAAAATCTTCAAACTTTTATTTAAAAAATAATATGTTATTAATTAGTTATAAATTTTTGCTTAAATAATGTATAAACAAATGGCAAATAAATATATTTTAAAGATATTAGTGAATATTATTCAATATAACTAACTGTCCCTGATGGTCTTTTGGTCACTGTGGCGACGGTGACGGCCGCCACCAAAACCACAACCGATACGATAACCATAATTATAATGACAATAATGGCAACGATAGAAGCCGTGCGCTTCTCATCCGATGATAACGTTTTCTTGGGCTCATTTCCCGGCTCTTCATTACCCGAACCACTCGTTTGAGTGACTTTATTGGGATTTGTGTCCAATTTAATGGTCGGCAATGGATGGGTCGGCGGCCTATAGGTAGTAGTGGTCGGTCTATCGGATATATTAAGTGGACAATGGAATAGTTTGGACGCCGGCGACTCGGGTTTACACTAATGGCAAGCAATTGATGTCAGTATTTGGTGTTACTATCAATTAAAGTGTGACAACACTATACCTCGTAGGCATCGTCTTCGTTGTCGTTCATATCAATGATACAGTACTTATCGGTGGCGATAAAGACAAGTGACTTATTATAAGTGAGTACTCCCTTCACGTCAATGAGAGCGCCGAGAGTAGTAAAGCCGCGAAAGTGGGCCATATTTTTGACACGACTCTGCAATAAGTCCATAAAAATGATGCTAAAGTCGCGTACGTTTGTGGCACCGGAGGCGACCAGTGTTGGCCGCGACAGCGATTTGAAATCATAGACTAAGTAATTGTTATTATTATTGTGTAAAATAAAAACTTTTGGACTTTTGTTTGTACTGAAAGCGACCGTCACTTTACTGTCGGCAAACTGTGGCCAACCGGCGGTCAATCCGTTTACGGATTTTTTGCCATTTTCATAGGCGATCCACTCATTCATCTGTCAATTGGTTTTAAAGAAAAATTATTTAAAATAATTTTTGTTTAAATTTAATTTCTATTGAAATGACTGACGACAACAAAAACGGTGACAAAACCGTCGCCACTCTCTTTAGGCACAACAAACACTAGACTTATATCGGACTTGACTTCTGGCCATTTATTGGATATCAATTCCGCGAAACCAAATATCCCACGATTTTTGTCCAAAGACTCGACTCTCCAATAATATTTGCCTTTAAATATATAACTGTAAGCATCGTCTGAATGGACGGCATTACTGATCCCTGTGCTACAGATATCGATGTCCTTTTCAATTATATTTTCAATTATTGTAAATAAAATAAATGATTATCTAATGAGAGGAAAGGTGTGTTCACTCACGGGATCGTAGGATATACTCAACACAACTAATGGCAATGTCATTAATACATACATTAAAGCAAACATTTTTCTCAAATAACTTGTCTCTGATTTAAATATTTATAGATTTTTGTAAATCATAGCAATTATAACATATTTCGAGACAAAACAAATAATAATTTAAATTACTTTTTTAATTCAAATCTTATACAAAACTAACCGTTAAAAGCCTTAAACTCGCGAGACTTTACTAATTGTAATTACCGTTAGATTTAACAACAATTATCTTGTATTTAGCGTTGAATTTGATCCCAAACTAGCGATGATTTTATTTTATTTATCAATCAATTTGTTATTTATCTGTTGTTTGACTTCAAACGAAACTACAACTAAAAACAGCTCTCAAGAGGACTACGATTATGACGACAATAGAGTTATAATTAAAAACTTCAACATAAAGCTAGAAATGCCGACTCTTATGCCGAGACCACATCAGACCACTGATGATAACTACTATGACAACGATTACGAGGACACGACTGGTCTGTCGGCCACCGCCGCCACCGGCGCTCCAAAAGTCTATTCTAAGACTTGTGGCAAAATCTGTAATCCACAGCATTTCGATGCAATCGCTTCGTTGCCATTGAATGACACGTCAGACAAACAGTTAGTCCTTATGATTAGCGGTCAGTGTTTTTGGGTCTTTGATCTGAAGGGCGACGCAAACCATACCATAGGACGAGAGCATAAGTTTATGTTTGACACGATTGAAGCCGTGTTTGCCATTCCGGTCGCGGATAACAAATTCAATTTGACTGTTGTGTTCACCTCTGGACTGACCGCTCAAACACTGCTGTTTAATCTGAAGACATTTACCGAATTAGATCACAGGACACATCCATTTCCCGGTCTGTCGATCGACACCAATCATCCCATAAGTGAAGGGTTTCTGTGGATTGAGACAAAAACCGTTTATTTCTTACAATCAAACCATTACTCGGCTTATGATTTGCAAAACAAGAGCCAATTGCCGGGATATCCGAGAAATTTGACTGATTTTGGCATCAGATTGAATGAAAGTGAACACATTTGGTCCGCATTTGTCGTTCAAAATCAAATCTATTTTGTGATCGAAAGCCAATTCGCTATCTATTCGGTGCACAACCGGAGCCGAGAGAGCGGTGTATTCGCGGGCCGTTTGAGTCCGTTCTACTCATTGGACACACATTTGTTGAAATGCCGGCTAAAGACACGACTATTTATGAGCGATTTGGACGCAGACAAGGATATCGATCCGGCGATGTTCGCAGTGCCCGATCAAAGCGATCAACAAATCTCATCAAATTTGTTTATTTTCCTAATCATCTTATTTATAGTGATAATTGTGTCCATATTTCTGTTGGTTTATTTCGTAATCCAAAACAAATTAATTAAAAATAAAATAAGTGATGAGAAAAACGTAAACCTTAGCCGTAATAAAGACGGCAAACAAGTGACTAATGTTTCCGATTCTGGCAAAAGGCTAACTCGCGGACAGATTAATGAGATTCCGGCCAACGATAACAGCACTAAAAAGCGGATTACTATCTATTCGAGCGGAAAGTCTGTCTCCACTACAGCTGTAGTTAACGTACAAATCTGATCAATAAATACATATCAATATAAAACATTAAATAAAAAAGTACATAAAAAATTCATTGGAAATAAAATTTTTAATGAAAACAATATCTAATAAATTGAATATCAAAAACATAACTGAAAAGAGAATTTTGTCAATTTATTTAATTACAATAACTTCTCCTTTGCGTCCTTTGCGGCTAATTCTGGACACTATAAGGACTAAGATTAGAGCGACAAAAGCTATTCCGACCACAACTCCAATGATAACAAACGCCCAAAAGTCTGATTTGTCGGGTTTCTTGTTTTTACTATCTTTTTCGCTGAGAGCCGCCACTACGGGTGTTGTCGTCTGAACAGTGGTTCCCAAACCCGCTTTTGCTGGTGGTTTGAATTGATTACCTCCGCCGACACCAGACAAGTCAGGTCTTGGTTTGCCTCCACCGCCAGTGAATTTCTTTGTGGTCCGTCCGATAAATTCGGTGCCAACGGTTGTCGTCGATGGTCTCGATTTGATATCAAGAGGACATCCCAATAGGTTTGCCGCTGTATTATCGGATGCGATGCACTGTCAATACAAAAGCAATGCTATAATAATCACTAGTAATTAAAGCGATGTAAGGATGGGATCAACCTTTTTGTCCAACGGTTGTAAGTCTTGTTGGACTCGACAAAACTTTTGCGACGAAATAATGATCAGATCGTCTGAATAACTGAGGGCTGCCTTCGCATCCATTATAGAGTTAAACATTTGAATCCCTTGTTTACGTGTCTTATCGCTCATTAAGCCGTAGAAGAATAGGTATCCGTCTCTCACTTCTGTCTGTCCAGAGTTGAGGACCTTTGGGTTCTCCACACTCTTGAAGTCATACAATATATAATTCCTATTCTTGTTGTAAATCACAAATATTTTTGAATCTTTGCTCTCAAATGGAAAGGCGATTGTGATGTCCAGGTCTTTAAACTGAGGCCAAACTGAGGTCACACCGCTTGACATCATCTTTCCGTCTTGATATCCATACCAATTGTCGCCCTATTATTGATTTTACATTAAAATTAACGCAATGTTTTGTATTCAGTTGTTGAACACTATTTGGTTAAACACTGACCACAATAAAGATTGTCATAAATCCGGTTTCGATGGGAATCACAAACGCAGCCCTTATTGGGGCCAAAATTTCTGGCCATTTATTGGCTATAAGACTCGCGTAGCCATCGATTCCCTGCTTTCCCTTCATTTGCCAAAAGTATTTATCATTAAATATATAACCGATTCTTTCGTCTGTAACGACACCACCGGTTATGACAGTCTTATCGCATAACTCAACGTCCTGTCAATCAATACAGATATACGTTAATTATAAAAGTGTCACATTATAATTAATTGAAACAACAAACAGGGTCAGTCACTGTCTCTCCTATGGCCGCTGTGGTCTCGGCCAATGAGATCTGCTTACAAGAGAAACAAAGTATTGTAAAAATCAGAAGTGGAACTAATGAAGTGATTGATAACATATTTATTATTTAGAAAACACTTTGCAAACAAAATATGTTAATTTTGAATTCACTTTTGAATAATTAGTTGTTTAGTTTTTAAACGTAAATGAATTCACGAGCATTAAGGTAACAATTAAATTGTATGCATTATACATTGTACTGTTTTGCAATTTTATAATTTTAAGTTACACTTTATAAGTTTCTAATTTTTGTAAATTATAGTTTGCGAAAAATTTATTTTATTCTAAATTATTAGATTAAATGAAGTAACTAGATTTGATTAAAATTTAATTAATTAAAATAAATTAAAAATTATTATTATTTTCTCAATTTACTCAAAAGATTATAATTTTCTTATAATAATTAATGAGTTTAAAGTTATTTTCCTTTCCTAATAACACTCACTATTAAAGTTTGTGCCAATTTTGTCCACTAATCGGATTAACTGACAACGAAAACAATATTTTAATTAATTATATTCTGTGTATAACTTATTAATGATATGGAAGACAATAATTATTCATTTCGTCGGTTGTTTTATTAGCCAAATGTGAGACTCTGTGAACATAACGAGTAGTAAAATGAAAATATTGATTGAATGCCAAACATTTAAAGACAGAGACTATCCTTTCGGGACATCTCTTAATGGCAGCGAAGAAAGAGCTGAGAAAAGCAAAAATTGTGATTAGAGTGTGAGGGCTGTGGACACAACCAATTGGCTCTGACTTTGCCATCACTTTCAATACAAATATTGTCATAAAGAGCGCTATTTTTATGTCATTTCGCTTTTTCTTCAATTTATATAAATTACTTATTTTAATACAAAATAAATGTCGACTAAAATTGGGCTCAAATCTAACAGAAACAACAATTTTGTGATACTATTTGGCCGTAACGTGCGCTCACTTTTCAATATAATCATAATATTGATTAGCAACTGATCCTTAAATGTCAGACATTGTATGTCTTAAGCACTGGAAGCGTTGACTAAATCTAAATATCACTTTCAATACAGCGTTTCGATTGTATTCTTCTCACAAATGACTCTCATTTTGGTTTTGTGTCACAAACTGATGACATAATGAGCTTAATCTCTGATCTCTTATCGCAAATGTCTGTCTGAAAGTCATATATTTAGCGCAAAATTGTTTTGTGGCTAAAGATTAATAGGAGTCGACATAATATTAGTGCAAATATTCCTTATTATAGACAACATTGCCGTCAAAATACAATCTAATGGAGAGGAAAATCACCTAAAATTATCGCAATATTGTTTTATTTATATTTTGACACATTTTTGTATATTAATAATAAATAAATAAATAAATTTTCCTCTAATAACTAAACTATAAGATTATAATCGCATATATTTTTATTAATAATAAATGCATTTAATAATAAAATTGATACATACATGTATATTATCAGTAGTGAGTTTTAGATAAAATATATACGTATCTTTCCTTTTTATTTATTAATAACTTTAGTTTAAAAACAAAATAAAATTTTTTATTTTTGCCATTTCTAGTAAAAATTGGCATAAAATATATGACAATACAATCGTTGTTTTGAAGCGAAACAATCACTTTAATTAATTGAAGTCTTCACTCATTTCAGTTGCAATTGTGGTCTCAATGTCCTAATTATGGCTATTGTATGATATAATTAATCATTGCTTCAGTAGTGGCCGGCATTGCATCCCATAAATTAGATCTCGTTTTAATTATATTTTTATTTTATATCAAATTAATGTACATTTCCTGATAAATATAGTGATTAGCGCAAAAAATTAATGCCTAATTAACAAAATTGTGATCAAATTATCATTTAATATAAATTAATATAACTATTTATGTGTATTGTTTGAAATTCTTCATACATACCATTCATACCATCCGTTCTAATACTTTAATATCGTATGAGAGATATGTTTGATCTCAAACATCAACATCTGATATGACTCTCGAAAGAAATTGTTTGTCCAGAGATTCAAAATTAATTAAGTTTTGAGATGAGGACAAGACTTTCCACACAAACAACAATAAATACAATTGCTTTCTAAATATCATTCAAACTTCTGATGAAAATCATTATTAATTATAAGAAAGAAGTAAAAGTATATAAACTACGAATTCTGGCTTTAAGTAGAGAAAGATAGGAATAAAACCTTTTTATACCAATTATGAGATTTAATAAACTTTTAATTAAACATTTGGACTCGAATTTTGATTTTCTTTTCCCATTTGTGTTTCATTTATATAACTAATGATAAAATCTAATTAAATGTTTTTGTATTACATTTGAATTCAGAGTACGTTATTTAGAGACAAAACGGCTCCTCAGAGATAATAATCTAATTTTTATAAATAATGTTATAATATAAACATCAAACTAATGTTAAATATAAGAAAACTCATTATGAATTGTGCATTGATTTTTTACATTATACTGTATATAAAATATATGCCTCTTTTAGTCGACTTTATGTCTTAATTAATTAATTTTATGCTAAAGAAAAAAGACGAAAAATTTCTTTAAAATTCCTAAAAACTTATTTTAAGTTAAATTATTGTTTTCTTCATTCTTTCAGTATATAGTCTAATGGATTCAAACTTTTTATAATAAAAAAGTTTTAGTTTGAGATATGGTATCGGCTGTGAAAATACATTTCATGCCTTTCCTCACAATTCATATTAATTTTCTGTTTAGTATTCAAATGTTAATGAGATTAGAAATGAAAGCTCTTTTAGTATTTTTATTTTTCATATTATATATTATATTATTTATATTATAATAATAATTCAGTTATGGTTTTTTGAGCATAAATGTGGCGACAGTTTTCATATGCAAAGTGTTATTATTGTTAAATATAAAAAATAAAAGATAATATAATGACAGAAAAACTATATCTTGACTCTTATATAATACGGTATTTTTTGGGCTAAAATAATATGTATGCAAATTAGGATCAATTTTCTTAAGGCAAATGCCATCCCTATAACTTAACAGTCCATTTACTTCTCTATAATACCGTATATCTCCTATTCATTGCACTAATACTATAATTTGTAATTTAAGTCCTTATATAATAAAACTAATTATTAGCAAACGTTTGCCCACTTATCAAATGAATTATACGTGCGCTCAGACCTAATACTCGGCTCAATATATAGTCAACGCATAACGTATACCAGATTTAAACCTTTTTATAAACATTCAAATATTATTTAGCTTTTTATTTTGAAGTTTATTTTCTATTACTTTGTTAACAGAGAATATTCACAATATTTGTAAGCATTTGCTCTAAAAATAGTAGTCCTCTGACAACCATTTAGTTTAGATAATTAGGCATCAAATTTAGCAAACGTTATAAAAGTGGTTAATTAAGTAGACTTTAATTGCATTTTTCAATAATAAAGGCTTTTATATTTTTTCTTCAAAATAGACTTCACAATAGAAGTGTTCATTAATTTAAATGTAATTCACTTGAGATTGTTATATGAGATTCACTTCAATGACAACTTAAGCTATGGTTAAGTTTGACATAACATTACTTTTAACAGATATGTCGCACAAAACTGGTTGTCATACAAAGAAAGTTTGCCAAAAGGCTTCTTAAACAACGTTTTGAGACATTTATTTTTATTATTACTGTTATTGAGGAATAAAATTTATATAAATGTTTTCACATATTATTTAAATGAATCTAATTTTGTGAACGATTTATTTATATTATCACTAAATGAACGCATGTTTTACTTCTTTTATATTTTTAGTAAACATTAATATTTTATATGAAATAAAATGAATTTTCCAAACAATTCTAAAGAGAAAAGAATTTCAAGAATATTCTATACTTTAAATATTTTATACCAAACAAACATTAATTTTAATAAAAGCGTTAAAATGTTTAAAACAAATATTTGAAAGCCTTATACACTCTGTGCTAACAATTAATATGAAGTTTGAATTCGTATTTGATTAGTATTTTTGTCGTATTTGCGAATCAAATTGAAATGAATAAACAGTGAAAACTAGAGTCCAGAGAAAGAGAGAGAGAGAGAGAGAGAGAGAGAGAGAGAGAGAGAGAGAGAGAGAGAGAGAGAGAGAGAG
>CAJPIZ010000987.1:0-19261 GCA_905368565.1 Medioppia subpectinata | reverse complement strand
GGAGGTTCTGTTATAGCTATAGAAAATCCAAAATATGCTTAAAATCCGTTCCTCTAAAGGAGGTATTCCCCCAAGAGAAGTTCCCCCAAGAGAGGTTGCACTGTAATTGTTAATTTAGTTTTAATTACAAAAATTAGTCGTTTATTTAATAAATATGTGCAACAAAGATGTCGCTAATATAGGGTGGCTTGAAATTTAGCCTAAAGATTCAGAAAGACCCTAAATATTCCCTAAATTTTAGGCTAAATTTAGCCCTAAAGATTCCCTAAATTTCATTACTAACATTTCTAGATATGAGTGGTGGGGTTTAATAAAATTTGTGATTCATAATTATATTAAACAAAAATGAATTATGTTTTAAAAGCATTCACTAATATTTTAAGGGCAGGTAATGATTAGTTTAATAGTAACTTTTATACTGTATCATCATTCACTATAAATAAAATTCTGCCTATTCCTAATTTATATTATAGCTATATTTCTATTTGTAATACTGATTATTCTAAATAATAAATTGTAATTAAAATAATGACACTTAAAACAATGTAGTCAAATATAATTTACTTCGACACTAAACAATGTTATCTCACTAAACATTTGGTTAAATATAATAATTAATTAAAAATAATTCAATTTTGTTTAAAAATCATTATTTAATTTAACGAGAAATTTATGTTTGAATATATTTTTAAATATTTTATTCATAGTTAGTAACCAATACTCTAACGTTTTATTTAAATTAAAGTAAAGTGTATTTAAACGAAAGAAATGGACATATTAAAAATGATTGCAATTTTGTTATTCATAATGAATGCAATTGTTTGTATTGAATGCAAGCAAAGCATTTGTGATTTGATGTATACATATGGCGTATATAATGGCATTCAAATATTCCGTGATTGGCCATGGTCGATAACACCCACTGCTAAGTATAGAATGTACACAAATGGCATGAATTGGGAGTTCACTATAGAAAAAGACAACAAGAATGAATCAGTGGTAGTGATGGAAAATTCAACCATTAACAAATTGCATACACTGTATGGCAAACAACCAGAAAATATATTTTCCGCAATTGTAGACACCGGTGTTTCAAATGCCGAATTCCGGTATAGAAGCTTTTACTGTCAAATACATTATAAAGTAATTATAATATTATATATTTTAAATGAAGCATAAATTAATCACTATTTATTATGTGTTAAAAGTCGCCGCAAACTAACGACAAAACCATTGAAACCAAATGCGAATCTAATAAGTATAGAGTTGAGTGCGAAACTACACAACAATTTCACCCAAAGTCAATCGTATTCAGACCAACGGTTGTAAAAAGTGATGCTGATTTCAGAGCATATATGACAATATTGGATACATATAATCCATCGATGAATATGTATTTTGATATTTATCCTTCGTTTGGACCTCAATATAGTCTTGAACTAAGAAACGGTAGCGACTGTAGGGACGACATGTGTCGACGACCGGTATTTGTGGATCAATTGAATGATGATTTGCTAAAACAATTGGAGGGTATAGTTGACTACGATATGGGTCCCGATAATAGGGGACATATGCTATGGTTCAACATCGATGGTCAGCCCCGCTATTGCTTCACATCTGAGGGCAAAGATCTTTCCGAAGAGGTATTTATCATATAATAAATTAGTTAAAATTGTATAAAAACTAATGTATTGTTTATATGCATAAAGTGTTCAAAAAAGGAGAATATGATTGCTTACGATTGTGGATTCAATTCACCCATTCATGTGATTCCCACACAAAGTGTCAGCCCTACTGAAGGAATGCTACTATTATTGATTATTTTGTTGATAATTGGAGTGATTCTTGTGGTAATCGATGGGTATTTGATTCGTAAAAGATATCAACAAATGAGTCCCAGATATCCAACAGTCAGAACATACAGTACTCAAGAAAAAACAATACAAACGCTGAGAGGTTCCGTATCAACGGTTAGCACCAAAAATATATCCTCTACTAAGAAATTGTCACCAAAAGCCATGACTTCGGTTACCTCTAATGTTTACAAAAACAAATAAAGCCAAGAGTTTTACTTTTAAAAATTTAATCCAGAATAGGAATTATTAATATTATATAAATAAAAATCAATTACAAAATCTATAAATACATTAGTATTTGTGTTGTCTTTATTAAAACATATCTAGCATTAGAATTAATTGACATGTTTGGTTCATGTTCATCTAAATAATAATTATTACTATTCAAATAAATTATGTTTTAATTATATTTGTATAATGGTTACTTATGTTGTTTAATAATTATTTTCATGTACATAAAATTATGTAAGTAAAGGTATATTATAGGTATATTTATATTTGTAATATTGATTATTCTAAATAACCAATTGTTATTCAAATAAAAAAATGTTGTCAAATATAATTTACTTCGAGTTAAACACTAAACAATGTTATCTCTCTAAACATTTGGTTAAATATAAAAATTAATTTTAAATAAATCAATTTTGTTCAACAAATCATTATTTAATTTAACGAGAAAGTTAAGTTTGAATTTATTTTAAAATATTTTCTTCACAGTTAATCATTTTAAAGAGAGTAACCAATACTCTAACGTTTTATTTAAATTAAATTAAAGTATATTTTAACGAAAGAAATGGAAAAATTAAAAATGATCGAAATTTTGTTATTCATAATGAATGCAATTGTTTGTATTGAATGCAATCAAACCATTTGTGATTTAATGTATACGAATGGCACATATTCTGGCGTTCAAATGTTCGTCGATTATCCCATTAAAGCCAATCCCAAGTATAGAATGTACACAAAGGGAATCAATTGGGAGTTCACTATAGAGAGGAATCAAAACAATACACCATCGGTAGTGATGAACAGATTAAGTATTGGCCCATTGTATAGGGCATACGGCAAACAACCGCTAAACATATTCACTACATTTATAAATTTATATTTATTTAAAAAACACTTTTACTGCGAAATACATTATAAGGTAATTATGATATATTTTAAATAAAGCATAAATTATACATTATTTATTACAATCGTATAACAGTCTCCAAACAATGCAATTGAGACCAAATGCGAATCCAATGAGGAGAAGAATGAGTGCGAAAGTAACCATTAGTTTAACGCAAAGTCTATTATATTCAATGCAAAGGTTATGGACAAGGGTGGATTTATATCATATATGATATTATTAGACACAAAACTGGACATAAAACAGTATGTAACTATTTATGTTCGTAGTCTTCGGTATAGAATTGAGTTTGAAAATGAGGATGAATGCCATGATTACAACAATCGGTGTAAACGACCGGCATTTGTCTATGGATTGAGAGATTATTTGCTAAACAATTTGTAGGGAATCGTTGACTACGATTTGGGCCCCGATATGAGGGGACACATGCTTTGGTTCAATCTGAACGGTCGTCCCAAGTATTGTTTCACACCTGAAGGCCAGCCTCTCTCTCAACAGGTATTTGTTAATCAATAGATTTACTTAATATTTATATAAAACTGAAAAACTTGTTTATGTGTTAAAAGTGTAATCAAACCGAAAAAATGATTGAATATGACTGTGGAATAGAGACACCAACTGATCCACCAATTCATGTGATTCCCAGTTTTATTGCAGAACTCGTATTATTCATCATTTTATTGATATTCGGAGTCATTCTTCTGGCAATCGATGGGTATTTGGCTCTCAAACGACAGCAAAACTCAAAAGACCAGACAATAAAAACTCAGAGAATACAATCCGTGTCTTCCGTATTAACGGTTGACTCGAATGGTATGTCCACTAAGAAAGTGTCACCAATTCATACATAGACTACAGTGAATACAAGAAATCAATAAAATTATGATAAATATTTAATAAAAGTTTTGAAATTGTTTACAAATTAATTTTTCTTAAAACTGATTCAACTAAAAAATATTTATTCTTATAGTTATAACTTTAAATTAAATTATAATATAAAGTTATACTAATTGTATACTAATAAGATGTATAGTATTAAAAAGCAATGTATTGTTTATGTCTAAACTGCTACCGAATAGTGGATACGATTGCAATTGACTGTGGATTATATTTTAGCAAAACTTTAATTAATAAATGTAGCAATTATTTAAAATACTAATTTAATTCACGAGGTATGTAAGTTTAAATCTATTATTCAAAAACTTAATCAAATTAAATACTACGAGAGTTAACAACGTTTTATATAAATTAAATAAAACTCCATTCAAACCAAAAAAAAAGTCAAATCAAAATAAAAATGATTGTAATTTTGTTATTCATTATGAATGCCATTCTTTGTATTGAATGCAATCAAACCATTTGTGATATGATGTATACGAATGGCATATATAATGGCATTCAAATGCAAAGAGAGTGGCAGTGGTCTAACAGAGATAGAAATGCTTATTCTGTGCATAAGATGTACTCAAAGGGAATGGAGTGGGAGTTCACTATAAAGGACCACAAGAATAGACTATTGGTATTTACAAACCACTCGACTGTAAAAGAAAAGTATACAATAACTACAGGCAAACAACCGCTAAACAGTTTTTGGGGCGCATTAGTTATGGACTCAAGAACATTTACTGCGAAATGCATTATAAGGTAATTATAAAATTTATTTTGTATGTCGTATAAATAATGCAGTTTCTATTACGTGGCGATAAAAAGTCGTCCGAAATCGGAATGATTGAGACTAAATGCACGAACTACCTTGGTAAACAACGCCAAACTGAAAACAAGTTTAACCCGATGTCAATCGTGTTTAGTCCATCGGTAGCGCCGGTTCCTAACACTTGGGATCAGTATTTCATAGTTTTAGACACAACGAAGCGATGGCTGAGACAAACATTTGAAGTTTGGTATTTGGAAGATCCTCTGATAGAAAACTTGGATTCATTTGGTATTAAACTGATCGATGAAAAGAAATGCCCAGAAAACGAGTGCCGACGACCCGTATTTGTAGATCAATTAAGGGGTGATTTGATCACACAATTGGAGGCAATTGTTGACTACGATTTAGACTCTTATAGGAAGGGATATATGCTTTGGTTTAATATCAACGGCCGACCCATGTATTGCTTCACACCTGAAAGCCAGTCTCTCTCTCAACAGGTATTTTATAACGCAATACATTTATTTAGTATTTATATAAAATGTATAGAAAAACAATTTATTGTTTATATATTTAAATTGTTCCCAAAAAGAGAATATGACTGCATATGACTGTCAATCAGAGACACCAACTGATCCACCGATTGCTGTGATTCCCACCCCTGAAAGCTTTATCACAGAACTGCTATTTTTCATAATTTTGTTGATATTTGGAGTCATTCTTCTGGCAATCGATGGGTATTTGGCTCTCAAAAGACTACAAATTAGACCCAAATATTCAACAGTCCAAACATATAGTACTCAAGAAAATACTATATTTATATAAGAGATTGTAATCAATTGATCCATAGATTGAAGTGAATACAAGAGATCAATAAATTTATGACAAATATATTATTAAAGTTTTAAAATTCTTGAGATTTTATTTTTATTAAACTAAAATACAATTCAAAATATCAATGTTTTAATTATCATTATTTTTGATATTGACATTTAAGACAATGTTGTCAAATATAATTTATTTTGAGTTAAACACTAAACAATGTTATCTCACTAAACATTTGGTTAAATATAATATAATAATTAATTTAAAATATTTAATTTAACGAGAAATTTATGTTTGAATATCTTTTTAAATATTTTATTCACATTTAATCATTTTTAAGAGAGTAACCAATACTCTAACGTTTTATTTAAATTAAAGTAAAGTTTATTTAAACGTAAGAAATGAAAAAATTAAAAATGATTGCAATTTTAGTATTCATTATAAATGCAATTGTTTGTATTGAATGCAATCAAACCATTTGTGATTTAATGTACACAAATGGCAAATATTCTGGCGTTCAAATGTTCGTCGATTATCCCATTGAAGGCAAACCCAAGTATAGAATGTACACAAAGGGAATGAATTGGGAGTTCATTATAGAGAGGGATCAAAACAAGACACCATCGTTAGTGATGAACAGTTCAAGTGTTGGGCCGTTGTATAGAGCATATGGCAAACAACCGCTAAACATATTCACTACATTTATAAATCGCACGACATTTAGAAAACACTTTTACTGCGAAATACATTATAAGGTAATTATGATAGATTTTAAATGAAGCATAAATTATACATTATTTATTACAATCGTATAAAAGTATCCAAACTCTGCAACTATTGAGACCAAATGCGAATCCAGTGAAGACACGAATGAGTGCGAAAGTAACCATCAGTTTAACGCAAAGTCTATTATATTCAATGCAGAGGTTGTGGGCGCCGGTCATATGAAATCATATATGATATTATTGGACACAAAAATGCCATATCATTCCAAACAGTATCTTACTATTGGTTTTGATGGTATTATATTTAAAAATGAGAACCAATGTCCCAATAACTACAATCGATGTATGCGACCGACATTTGTCTATGAATTGGGATATTATTTGCTAAACAATTTGGAGGGAATCGTTGACTACGATTTGGGCTCCGGTAAGAGGGGACACATGCTTTGGTTCAATCTGAACGGTCGTCCCAAGTATTGCTTCACATTTGAAGGCCAGCCTCTCTCTCAACAGGTATTTGATAATCAATAGATTAACTTAATATAAAATGTATAGAAAAACAATATATTGTTTGTATGTTTCAAGTGTCTTCAAAAGGAGAATATGACTGCATATGACTGTCAATCAGAGACACCAACTGATCGTCCGATTCCGACCGTCAGTTTTATCGCAGAACTGCTATTATTTATTATTTTGTTGATATTTGGAGTGATTCTTGTGGTAATCGATTGGTATTTTATTCGTAAAAGACATCAACAAATGAGTGTAATTCCATCCGAGTCTTCAAATCAAATTGTATTTAGCAATAAATACAGTGGTTTGAAAAGATCGCCAAAAACTAAGAGATCCGTTACGTCTAGTGTTCAACAAAAAAACAATTAAAACCAAAAATTTAAAGTCTAGGAAATTGAATCTTAAAAAATTATTATTTTAAATTTGAATAAAATGTTGCATAAAATCGTAAAATATGCAATAAAATAGTATTATATGCACCGGGAGGCTATGCCAAAGCGGGGTGAGTTCTTCAGCTCAGGCCTGCCGGGCGTTAT
The DNA here is from genome assembly GCA_905368565.1 of Medioppia subpectinata. Taxonomy (NCBI): domain Eukaryota; kingdom Metazoa; phylum Arthropoda; class Arachnida; order Sarcoptiformes; family Oppiidae; genus Medioppia; species Medioppia subpectinata. Next base: position 12,017 of record CAJPIZ010000987.1, on the reverse strand, counting down.
ACCAACCAAAGACTTATAGCAGCACTTCTTTCAATCAATTAAATAACTGTTTTATTATAACAAAGAGTCACTACATGTGAGCACTTTGGAGATCAAATTAACTCTGGTTTTAATACATAGTAGTGCTGGTCTTATATACTCAAAGACTTATCATTAGTTATAAGTAAAGGTCTTTGAATAATTAGTGATATAAAGTATTTACAGTCATAATGTATAAAATATCAAAGATATGAATAGTAATGGAAATTAAAAGGCATTGAGTATAAAGTAAGGCAATGAGTAGTGTATTATATCGCACTCCCAGTGCATATATTTCGCATACATTATAGCAAAACTGTATAAAACTATAGGAAAACCATTCGCTAAAACCTCGCGATTACTTAACAATCGTTGTATTCATTATTTGTTTTTAAGTCAATGAACACTAAACTGATTACAACTGATCCGACAGACAATGACTCCCATTAGGAGAGCGACCACTTATCTCAAGACATATATAACACCCGCGCATAAGAGATGCGCGTCTATTAGATAGAGAGACATCAACTGTTCCACCGATTGATGTGATTCCTACCGAAAGTATCAGTTTTATGGCAGAACTGCTATTATTTATCATTTTATTGATATTTGGAGTCATTCTTCTGGCAATGAATGGGTATTTGGCTCTCAAATAACATCAACAAATGAGTTCCAAAGACCCAAAAGTTTAGACATACAGTATTCAAAAAAGATACAATCCGTGTCTTCCGTATTAACGGTTAACTCGAATGGTATGTCCACTAAGAAAGTGTCACCAATTCATACATAGATTGCAGTGAATACAAGGGATCAATAAAATTATGATAAATATTTAATAAAAGTTTTAAAATTGTTTACAAATTAATTTTTATAAAACTGATTCAACTAAAAAATATTCGTATACATGTATTTTCTTCTTACTCGTTAAAGTTATAACTTTAACACTTAACTCTCCGCATGCATTTGAGTATTGTTGGCCATAAAAAGTACAGGTTAACCTCATTATACTATACATAAAATTTTTGCTACATTACTCAAGAGTCTCGCACTGTCACAACAATGATTAGTAATTAAAGGAGAATGTTCGTGTTTTGGCTGATTTGCAGCTGATGTGCAATTATTGTATTATTATTTATACTCATATAGACAATCACAAGTGATTATTCCTAAATGTAGTTATATTAATATATGATCGGAGTACTATTTATAAATAATTTATATCAATATTAAATACTAATGGTTAAACAATAATAAAAATGGCAACATTTATCATAAGTAATTGAAGTGAATGGTAATAATCACTGAATTCATTAATGAATTCATTTATTCATATTTACAAATTACGAGTGCAAGTTTAGGCCAATATGAACATTCTTCTTTAATTTCTAATTATTATTTTGCTATTAAATAACAACACTTATAGTGAGGTTTTACTGTAGTTAGCGCGTTAAACAATACTGGATTAAGCTATAGCCTTATTAAGCTTGTGAACCATTCACAACGGTTTTATTTAAGTGTTAAATTAAATTATAATATATACAAATTGTATACTAATAAGATGTATATTATTAAAAAGCAATGTATTGTTTATGTCTAAACTGCTACCGAATAGAGGATACGATTGCAATAGACTATGGATTATATTTTGGCAAAACTTTAATTAATAAATGTAGCAATTATTTAAAATACTAATTTAATTCACGAGGTATGTAAGTTTAAATCTATTATTCAAAAACTTAATCAAATTAAATACAACGAGAGTTAACAACGTTTTATATAAATCAAATAAAACTCCATTCAAACCAAAAAAGTCAAATAAAAATAAAAATGATTGCAATTTTGTTATTCATTATGAATGCGATTCTTTGTATTGAATGCAATCAAACCATTTGTGGTTTGATGTATACAAATGGCACATATTCTGGCGTTCAAATATTCTATGATTGGCTATATTTAAACTCAAACCACGATGGTTCAAAGTATAAGATGTATGCAAAGGGAATGAGTTGGAAGTTTACTATAGAGAGGGATCAAAACAATTCATTATCGGTAGTAATGCACAACTCAAGTGTCGGGAAATTGTATACAATGTATGCCAAACAACCACTAAATATCTTTTCCACATCTTTACAAACTAAAGTTAGTGGTTTAAAAGTAATTTACTGCGAAATACAAAGGTAATTATACAGTCTATCCCGGTTATAAGCCAATCGATCGGTGCATTCAATATTATTCTCTTATTACCGGGTTTACCTTATACCCGGGTTTATATTAGTTGACATTTTACCACAAAATACAATGACCTTTGATACACAATACAGTAATTAACTCAATCACAAATCAATCACGAAAAACACTAATTTATACGACAATACAATGTCTAAAAATATGAATTTTAACACACTTTTACATTAATACCTCTGTTTTAGGGATAAAATACAAATAATTGCATCAATGTTTAAAACACATGACTTGAAATACAGTATTTACTAGTGTGACCAACCGTACACTTTTGAAGTGTACAGTACACTATTTGAGACTTCTGTACACTAATTTCAGACTGTACACTATTGTACACTTTTGGAAAATATTTCTATCAATTTATTAGTGATTAGCTTATTAGTGGGTTTTATAACATTAAAAGTCCATAGGAGCTGCCGGTGCAGCAAAAATATCAGCCTATTACCGGGTTTAGCTTATATCCCGTTAGCCTATAGCCGGTATAGACTGTATATATTTCAGATTAGATAAGAAACTAATGCTATAAATAGTTTTTTAAAACATGAAATGATATATTTTTGCAACAATTTTAATTATAATACTGTATTATAAATTAATCACACTATAGAGCTTAAATTTATTAAAGCTATGAAATAGCTTGATCAAATAAATAACATCAAATATAAAAATATTTTTAATTATTATTCTAACAAATTGGGTGAATAATAATATTTATAACAATGTTACAATATTATTTTTACCTACCATATTATTTACTCCCCAGTAATTGCACTTGAGATAAGTTAATCCATATAATTAACTTGTTTCAAGTCCAAAATGTTTGGTACATATTTTACAATATAATAATCTAGCCATAAAGTGGCATTTGATAAGGCTTTATGATTCATACATAACTATTTCATTATAGGTAATTCTGTTTATTAAATAATGTTGCACATATGAGTTGTAAATATGAACGCACTGTATTAAGTGCAGTGTACTTACGGTTATATAAATTCTCTATTTTGTATAACTAGTAATTATTAATTACACCTGGCTAGATAAACTAGTTTTATTTATAATTTTTAAATAAATATTTATGTTTAATAAGCATCCAAGAGTATTAAGCATTATTTATCCTTAGTTATTTGTTTAAAAGTAAATAGATGGAATAATAAACATTAAATTTTACATAAAAACATCCTTGACCAAAAGTTATAATTAATTGTAAATATAATATTTTGCATTGAAAATGGATAAGTTATTTAATTAAAAAACTATCATGCTATGCATTGACCACGTTTAAATTAGTGCTGGAAAAATTTACAATTTAGATAAATGTTATATGTGCAACAATTTAATTACTCAAACAATAATATTTAAACATAAGCGCTATTTAAACATTTAAAACACCTTAATACTGTATTACATAAATAAATGAAACACCACATTGAGTTTGTTATCGCTATTATAAATAATTAATACATTCTCAATGAATAACTCGTTGTTTCATTTCAATCGGGTTTTGAAACATTTTATATTTAATATGTTTTAGTTATATCAGTACTAATAAAATTAGTGATTCATTGTAACCATACCTGCGATGATAACCACTGAAGCACCGGGTATTTAAGGCTATACAATAGTATTAGTAATTTATTAAATACCAACTATCACAATCACATCACTTATGAAACACAGTGTGAATAACAAGGTTATATACAAGTGTTAGAATATAATTTTTTTCTCAGCATATGTCATTATGTTAGCATTTTAATAATTATATTTTAAATAAGTGACATTAAATAATTTTAAAACTAAATGTTTTGTTTACCAACAATTATTGTACAATAAAACACAACACTAATTGCAAACATCCACAACTAATTAAACTTGTAAAAATCGATCATGGCACCACTTGTACTAAAGCAGCTTGGTGTATTACTATGGAAAAGTTGGATCGTGCGGCGCAAACACTGGATCTCCGGCCTGTTTGAGCTGTTACTGCCTATAATAATGGGCGCCGCGATCGCCGGTGCGTTCGTCAATAGCAACTCATTGGACAAAAACAGCTCGAGCGGGTCCGGTGGCGGCACCGGGTGGCAGCCGCCCACCTATTACAAGCCGTCCGACCCGTACAACATGAGCAATTTGCTACACAGCAAGTGGAGCATGCAACTTAGCATATACTATTCGCCCAATACCAGCGTGGTGACCAACAAAATAATGAGCAAGTTCGTTGAGCGATATAACTTTACGGACGATGACCATGTTCGGGGCACGATCGGCAAGTTTGGCAGTTTCGCTACGGAGGCCGAGCTCGAGCATCATCTATACGTGAGCTCCGGGTCGCGGGCTATAGGGTTGGTGTTTATGGACATCGATAGCGACCCGAATGCATTAAAACTCAAGATACGTCCCACCGGTTACCCCATGGTCGATTTGGTCGGTTTGAAGCATCCGAATGAAAATAATGGCCCGTCGAGGTATGATAATGGCCAAGAGTACGAAGATGAATTCAGCCGCGTCCAGGTGGCCGTGTACGAGCTGTACGCCGACTATCTGGCCAATCGGGCCGATGATGATCAACCCTCGGCCACAGGCGTGACCGGTGTGCACATTCAACGGCTACCCTATCCCGAGTATTTAAAAACAGTTACTACTATTGGAGGTTGGTGCTTTTTTGTTGTTATACCTTGTATTAATTACCACAATAATTTATTTTGGTGTAGATAGCAAGCAATAATTAATTATTTTAATTAACACAACAGTAATGAATTATTACAGGTTTGAATTGTGAAATTAAATTATGTTATGTTTGTTTAGGTTAGGTAAGGGTAGGCACAGGCATAAAGTGGTAGTTAAAGGGCATGGGGTGGGCAGTAACAGTCTTGTTCTATTCAATATATTTTATTTTATTTATTTAGTTATTCTGATTTTATGTTTTATTCACCATAGAGTGTTTCATTTTATATTCATTTAAATTGTTTCAGCTTATTTAGTTTATTTATTGAACAACATTTTGAAAATATTAATTCTGTACTGTAATTATAATAATTATTATAAGTTGCAATAATTGTAACATTCTTATTATGATTATATACTGTAAACGCTATATTATTATTAATCTCATAAGCTAAACATTATTAGTAAAAATAATTTATTAACATAACAAAACTATAGGTGGAATGAACGCATTGGAAATGCTGGGAGTGATAGTCATCACAAGTTATATAATAATGTGTCCATTGATTGTGAAACGTATTTGCCTACTTTTCCGCCGGTTTCGATTCCTTTACGAGTTTTACTACCCAAACTCACTAACCCACAAAACCCCGAGCGTAAAGTAGTTGATAAAGTGGTATTACAAATATGTTAGTACAAAAAAGTAGTATATCTTCTGCGTTGGCTTCGGTGGCCTACCGTTTGTTGTCTATAGCAACCCATTTATGCTGTTAATCGCCCTGGTGCTATTTAATATAACCACCATATTAAGTTGTATGCTATTAACCACCGTGTTCAATCGCCCGGTGATCGGTGTAGTGGTCAGTGTTGTGTTGTTTGAGATCTCGCATACGTTGCCAATGGGTTTATTGAGTAGAATGTTTAACCAGGACATGGATGTCGAGGGCACCACCGGTTGGCGTATATTAACCTGTTTTCTGCCCAACTCAGGCATGCAATGGTATTTCTCAGTTATGGGCGAATGGGAAACCCGTGGTCAGGCACTGTCCTGGGATAATATGTGGTCGGATGCGCCCAAATATGGTCATTTTAGCGGCGGTTTAGTCCTATTACTGCAATTAATGTCTATATTTTTCTACGGTATGTGTAATTAAATAGTAATGTATTATTATTTTATTTATCATTTATGATGCTTTATTGTGATTTATAAATAGCCTTGCTCATATGGTACGTGGACAATGTATGGCCATGGCAGTTTGGCATACCTAAACCTGTGTACTATCCGTTTTTGCCCTCGTATTGGTTTCCAAACCAGAGTAAAAGTCATGAAATTTATTCATCAAAAGACAATGAAAATAGAAATGCAAAACACTTTGAAAAAGAGCCGTTGAATACAAGGGTTGGCATAAAATGTGAGAAATTGCATAAAATGTTTGGCAATAAGACGGCTGTCGGCGATATGTCTCTCAACATATATGGCGGACAAATAACTGTACTGTTGGGCCATAACGGCGCCGGAAAGACCACTACAATGAATATAATGGTATTTCTCAGTTATGGGCGAATGGGAAACCCGTGGTCAGGCACTGTCCTGGGATAATATGTGGTCGGATGCGCCCAAATATGGTCATTTTAGCGGCGGTTTAGTCCTATTACTGCAATTAATTTCTATATTTTTCTACGGTATGTGTAACTAAATAGTAATATATTATTATTATTATAATGCTTTATTGTGGATTATAAATAGCCTTGCTCATATGGTACGTGGACAATGTATGGCCATGGCAGTTTGGCATACCTAAGCCCGTTTACTATCCATTTTTGCCCTCGTATTGGTTCCCAAACCAGAGTAAAAGTCAGGAAATTTATTCATCAAAAGACAATGAAAATAGAAATGTAAAGCACTTTGAAAGAGAGCCATTGAATACAAAGGTTGGCATAAAGTGTGAGAAATTGCATAAAATGTTTGGCAATAAGACGGCTGTCGGCGATATGTCTCTCAACATATATGGCGGACAAATAACTGTACTGTTGGGCCATAACGGCGCCGGAAAGACCACTACAATGAATATGATTACCGGTATATTCCCGCCCACTTCGGGCACAGCATATATCAGTGGATATGATATCAGACAACAGACTCGGAGGGCTCGCAAAAGCCTGGGTTTGTGTCCACAGGTAATAAAAATACAGTATATTTTGTTATAGATTTTGTATTTAATTTTAACTTTAATGTTATTTCTATAGGAAAACATTTTGTACAGTGAGTTGGATGTGAGCCAACACTTGAAACTATACGCTATACTGAAAAGCCATCCCTGGGCTGATGTGGACAATGAAGTGCAAAAAATCACAGCTTTGGTTGACTTAACAGATAAGGCAAACACTATGTCTACAGATCTGTCCGGTGGTATGAAACGTAAGCTATCACTCGGTATTGCATTAATAGGCAATACAGAGATCCTAATACTGGATGAGCCGACCTCTGGTATGGATCCGGAGGCGCGAAGACATATGTGGGATGTCTTACAAAATATCAGATCCGAAAGGACTATATTATTGACCACTCATTACATGGAAGAGGCGGATGTAAGTCACAGTTATTATTACCATAATTGTTATGTTTATATTAACGATATACTATTCCTATCCCTGTCCTGACCCCAGGCTTTGGCCGATAGGATCGCTATTATGAGTGAAGGAGAAGTGAAATGCTGTGGAAGTCCTATGTTTTTGAAGAAAGCATTCGGCGCCGGATATCACCTCCGGATCGCTAAGAACCGGGAGTTTAACAGCCAATCGGTGCTCAATATTATACGCAAAACAATGCCAAACGCGGACATAAAAAGTGAGATCAACTCAGAGATCATATACTCGTTGGAAGACAGCGACGAACGCGAGAGGAATGACACCCAAAACGAAACCAATGGTCAACTGATCCAACTCTTCACGCATTTAGAGGCCAGAAAATACGAGTTAAACATTGAAACCTATGGCCTGACTGTCACCACAATGGAGGACGTCTTCCTCCGAGTGGGCAATGAATATATGGACAACTCTTCTGCCGATGAGATGAGTAAAGCGTCCACTAATTCACTGCAAGACGCGGACTTATTGTCGCATAATATCCGTCGAAATACTGGTAATAAACTAAAGGCACAACAGTTTTGGGCGCTTTTGCTGAAGCGTTTCCACTACGCGAAGAGGTATTGGCCAATGATTGTCCTCCAGACAGTACTTCCGGCCATACTATTCATGTGTATCCTATTGTTGGATCAGTCGCTGAAGAAGTCAACGGTACAGACGTCTACCAAAAACCTTGAGTTAAACTTGAAGTCAGTCTACGGCCAGACCGAGGGTTTCATACAGTCGTCGAGTGCGGCGTTTAAGCCGTTGACCGATAAATACATTCAAGTGTCCAAAACTCAGGACATGACCGCAACAGAGATCACAGGTTTGTGTGTTTTTAATTATTTTATACTTTAATTAATAATTTTGATGTAATTATTAGTTTTTAATATTTGTAACTTATATTAAATTTATTTTTGTAATTTATTAATAATAATTTTATTTACAAATATACAGAAAACCCCAATACTTGGGCCCTATCTGGCAATAGAGGTGACGATATCAGCAAATATATCAACACTTATTTAGTCGGCGCTCAGATCAACGACACGGCCGACGACACCACGAATACCGGTGAACCCGAGCTAATATTGAAGCCCTGGTATAATCAGGAGGCCATACACTCACTCCCGGTGTCCATCAATTTCCTATACGAAACACTATTGAAACAGAAATTCAATAATAAAAAACCATCGATCACACTATACAACCATCCGGTATTATATGATCAAAGCGGAAATAAGATGACCATGATTAGTGTGACTATGATGGTCACGTGTCTACTGCTGGTGCCCCTAACGGTGCCATTTATCGGCGCCTCGTATGCATTGTTCCCAATCCATGAGCGCATCACTCAATCAAAACTATTGCAGTTAATGAATGGCATATCTGTTCACACGTTTTGGGCGGCGAGTTATCTCTTTGATATCATTAACCACTTGTTGGCCAGTATTATACTCTTCATTGTATTTGCCATTTTTGATTTCGATAAAATCTTCATGGGCAATGGTAAGAATACAACTTGTTTATTTTGTTTTTATTTATTTGGTATTTCTGCGTAATAATATTAATAATTACAATTTACATGTATTTACCATGTAAAGCGAGCAACGCGGGCGGACTATTCATATTATTCCTGGCGTTTGGTCTGTCGGCCATACCGTTAGCCTATCTGTTCTCACTTCGACTCAAACAGCCCTCAACTGGTTATGCAGTTCTGGTCGTCGTATACCTGCTCTCAGGTATCGCTCTCTCATTGATTGTGTTCTTTGTGTCAATGCAAGCGCCGAAAGCGGCCGACGCTCTCGAAGGTGTGGCCAATATTATGCCCGTCTATGCCATGAGTCACGGCATACAGAAGCTGTACAAACTGGGCTCATACGGTGACGCGTGTGGCAAATTGACCAGGGAGTTTTTGGCCCGACGTTGTGATGATAATCAAAAAATTAGCGGCGATAATGACGAGTATTGGGGCTGTTGTAGGACTCTATGCGAACCCACACATGAGTGTTACGATCAGCGCAATGCTTTTCAATGGGGCAAACATGGTAAGTGCGCTATGTTACTTTATTTATTAAACATTATTAATTACAACGATTATCGTATAAAATTGTTAGACACATACTTTGTGTGAATTTTATGTTTAATTTATAATGAATTAATTAAAGTTTCACGTTTACATTTATAACCTAGGTATTGTCACCGAATTGGTGTACTTGATTGTGACAGCAGTTATATATACGGCTCTCCTATCGCTAATTGAAGGCAATTTTCAACGATTAAAATACATGTTTAATAAGAACTCAAAGACAACGGCTGTGGTTAACAACGGGTACAGCACTGGACAGCAAAGTGTTGTGTTGAATGTGGGCAACAATGGCTATGGTATGCCATTCGCAGTCCAACAAATGGTAGACTCGGATGTTTTGGCCGAAAAGCAGCGCATCGATGGTCTGGTGGGCGCCCAGAGTGTGACCAGTGATGCGATTGTTGTGCAAAATCTGTGCAAAACATTCAAAGCATTTCCAGCCGTCGATAACCTCTCGTTTGGTGTCCATAAGGAGGAGTGTTTCGGACTGTTGGGAGTGAACGGCGCCGGAAAGACCACAACCTTTCGTATGCTTACGGGCGACGAGAGTCTGACGGGAGGCCAGGCCTGGATCGGCTACTTATCTCTCAGACAGGACTTACAACACTTTCAACGAGAGGTCGGCTATTGTCCACAGTTTGACGCTTTGCTCAACAAAATGACGGGAATTGAGACGTTGTTTATGTTTTGCCGGTTAAGGGGTATGACTGAGGATATGATACCCACTTATGTATAAGGAGGAGTGTTTCGGACTGTTGGGAGTGAACGGCGCCGGAAAGACCACAACCTTTCGTATGCTTACGGGCGACGAGAGTCTGACGGGAGGCCAGGCCTGGATCGGCCGGTTGTCACTCCGGCACGACTTACAACACTTTCAACGAGAGGTCGGCTATTGTCCACAGTTTGACGCTTTGCTCAACAAAATGACGGGAATTGAGACGTTGTTTATGTTTTGCCGGTTAAGGGGTATGACTGAGGATATGATACCCACGTATGTGAAGGATCTGACAGCTATGGTAGACCTGACCCCTCACGTCCATAAATGCACCGAAACCTATAGCGGCGGTAATCGACGCAAACTATCGCTGGCTATAGCCCTGTGCGCCGCACCGGCCGTCATATTCTTAGGTAGAGTTACCACAAGTCATATACTTTATAATAGTATATCTAATTAGTAATTACTATCATTTGCACTACAGATGAGCCGACCTCTGGTGTTGACCCATCGGCCAGACGTAAGATATGGTCAACTCACCGTAGTGAAGTCGCGTATATACCGAGCCGTAAGCATGACTGCAGTGTGAGCTACCTTCTCACGCTTCGGGACACGCGAGCCCACCGGTTTATGGTCAACGGACAGCTCCAGTGCTTGGGATCTGTTCAACACCTCAGACACAAGTTTGGACAGGGATTCACTATTTTGGCTAAACTCCGGAGGGATATGACTGAAGATCCCTCTTATATGGCATCCATCGAGCAGTTTGTGCGCCAAGAGATGCCGTCGGCTGTCCTGAAGGACGTCCATCAATGTCTACAAGTAATAGTGTATTGTCTAGGTGTCTACAACACCAGCTTCTACAAACGTGAGTACCTTCTGTACTTTGTGGCGAAGAGAGAGCTCCTGATGTGGTATTCACTGTGGTGAAATCTCGTCTAGAAGGATTCGTTCGCCCGAAGACAGCGATAATTAGTGTTATTATTATTAGATTTAATTATTATAAGATCAATTTTTTATTTATTTATTTAAATTCATGTATATAATTGATGACATAATTTTAATCAGAATATAAATGATAATGTAATTTTAATTATTGTAAATATTGAATTTTTAATTAATTATTAAATTGAATCAGTGAGTTAAAATTAAAGGTAATTTTTTGGTAAAATGAATGTCAATGTAAAGTAGTATTATAATATGATATGAATGTGGTAATATCTAAAAATATTGAATTTTTAATTAATTATTTTATAATTATTTATTGTCACCACTACTGCATTGTATGAGCTTTTGATAAGATCTTATGATTGATATCTGGGAACAGGTTTTGATTGTCATAAAAATGTAGTTTTGAAAACACGTGTATTTGTAATTACAACACATTATTTATTTCAATACAACACATTTATTTTATTGAATAAATCGTTTATTTAACTTAAAGTTAAGTTAATTTGTTTTAATTATTTAGTATTTGGTTAAATTGAAGTTTCATTTGATTAAAAATGTGTAAAAAACTAATGAGTATTTCATTGATTGAAATGAGGAGTAAATTAAATGCAATGAAAAGTTTGTGTGAAATAATAAACAAAATTCAGAGTATTTTGAATACAAATAAAAGTGTTTTGTGTGAAGCGATTGAATGCGAAAATAATGATTATT
>CAJPIZ010000986.1:0-10729 GCA_905368565.1 Medioppia subpectinata | reverse complement strand
GAGAGAGAGAGAGAGAGAGAGAGAGAGAGAGAGAGAGAGAGAGAGAGAGAGAGAGAGAGAGAGAAAAATCATTATAATTACATTAGAGGCCAACTCTTCACCGCTGGTAATGTAGTCGCCGACGGGATTCTCCAACAAAACGGTTGCCTTTCGGTCACACTTTCCCTCTTTATTACACAACTCTATATTCAAATACTTGCAAAACGGAGGCTCAGAGACCATACCTCCGGAACCGCTATCACCGCTCTGTTTATTGGAACTAGTCTTCGCCGGTTTGGTCGCACCGCCACTCTTAACGGGCAAACCATTAGTCAATTTCGTATCGCCGGCTCCTTTACCACTCTTATCGGCCGCACCCGCAGTCTTAGTGGCGCTATCTTTAGCATCGGGTGTCTTAACAGCCGTGTCTATAGCGGCGCCGGCGTTGGCCAGCCGTTGGTCACGCGATACGATCTCAAAGTCGATGGCCTCGTCTTTGATGGTCTGCTGGTCGGCAATCACGAGATGCCAGCCCTCAGTCACGGGCATCGGTTTGAGCGGCGCTTTCAACGTGTTTGCTATGAATTCGTTAAATTGTGTGATAACTCGGGCCAAGTCTGCGCTCTTGACGGCATCCACCCCGTAGTGGACGACAACTTCGTCCGACGGAACCAATTGTGCCTTTTTTCGCAACTTTTGGATGCGATTAATGATCTCTCGGGCGACGCCCTCGTCCTGCATACCAGAGTCCGGCTTAATGTTCAACAACACGAGTATCTGGCCGTCACTCTCGGCCTCGTACTGGTCGGACAGTTCGGCCGCCATATCGCCGCCAAACGTGTACTGAACGCGAATATCTCCCGCTTCTAACGCATGTCCGGCCACTTGGAAGCCGTCCGGACTGTTCTGATAGCGCTGGAGGTCGGCGTCTGTGAGCGCTCGGATCGCTTGTATCACTGCCTTAGACTCGTTGCGGAGCCGTAAGCCCAGGGCTTTGATGTCGGGCTCGGCCTTCAGCTGAACGCCATACTTCTCCTTCTCTGTGGTCACTATAACCTTACGGACGTTCAGTTCGTTCATTATATACCGCTCGAGGGTCTGGACGTCAGCCAAAATGGTCTCGTCTTTGCTGACCACCACTACGTCCGGCAAAGGATACTTCAACGGCAGTGTTCGCCGGTCGCGAAGAACTCGTCCCACTTCTACCACTGTTTGCATGCGTGACACCTGACGCTCCACTGTCTCGTCGATGAGCTCATCCCTGACCGGCGAATGCAGTAAATAGTGGACACTTTCGGCCACATCTTTGCCCGGATTCAGTCGCTTCAGGTTCTGATACATGTGTTCCGTGAGGAATGGTGTGAACGATGCCATCACTTCAATCATTGTCATCAATACGCTGTACAGTGTGTGGAGGGCTTTGTTGGTGTCCTCCCGACCCTCTTCGCCCTTCAGGCGCTTCCGATTCATGCGGACGAACCAATTGGTCAGATTGTCCACAAATTTTATCAGTCGTGGAACCACTGTATAGAGTCGATAGGCTATACAACGAGTGATAACAAAAACAAACAATAATTATCTATAAATTCAATCTAAAAACTGATGTCAAACACAACAGACACTAACCATTCATCTCCTTCTTGACAAAGCGGACCAAACTCTGAGTGAAAGATGAGATCCATTTGTCCATAACGTTATCGCATTGGTTGACGAGCGCCGAGTCGTACGTAAACTTCATGCCATTGTTTTGCTTCTCAAACCACTCGATATTCTGGACGAGGAATCGGTAGGCGTTATACCACGGAAGGAACACATCCTTCAGGATATCTCTGACGCCCTCTTCACGGAAGCGCAGATTCTCGGCCCTAACTATCGGCGAATTAATCAAATACAGGCGCAGCGCGTCGGCGCCGTACTTGTCGACCACGTTCATCGGGTCCGGATAGTTCTTCTTCGATTTGGACATCTTCTGGCCGTCGGCGGCCAACACGAGTCCGTTGCAGATCAGGTTCTTGAAGGGAGGTTTGCCGAACAGTAGTGTTCCCAACACTACGAGCGTATAAAACCAGCCGCGAGTCTGATCCACGCCCTCAGCGACAAAGTCGGCGGGAAAGTTGTCCTCAAAGAGTTTGCGGTTCTCGAACGGGTAGTGCGACTGAGCGTAAGGCATGGATCCGCTCTCAAACCAACAGTCAAACACTTCGGTGGTTCGCGTGAGAAATCCGCGGCCCGTCTGCGACGGTATCTTAATATCGTCGACATTCTCGCGGTGCAGATCAGTCACCTTCTGGCCGCTCAGCCGTTCCAACTCCTCGATAGATCCCACGCACACCACTTCTTCGCCGTCGGCGCTCACCCACAGCGGTATAGGTGTTCCCCAATAGCGGTTCCGGGAGACCGACCAATCGCGAGCCTCGCGGAGCCAATTGCCGAAGCGTTTCTCTTTGACAAAGTCGGGCACCCAATACGTGGAAGCGTTTGATTCCAAGAGTTGCTGCGAATACTGTTCCACGCGTACGAACCAAGACGGCACCGCCCGGTAGATCAACGGTGTCTCCGACCGCCAACAGTACGGATAACTATGTTTAACGGTAGAGCTGTTCACCAGTCGTCCCATCGTTTTCAACCGTTTGATGATCTCTTTGTCGGCGTCCTTCACGTACTGACCCAAGTATTCGGTGACCGGCGCCACGAATCGGCAGTTGGCGTCCAGCGGACACACGACCTCACCGTCCCGTTTGATGACACCGTTGGCCAGAGCCACGCGGTAGTCGTCTTCGCCGAAATAGGGCGCGCATTGGACAACACCTGTGCCGCTGTCGGCCGTCACATACGTATCGCAGCACACAATGAACGCGCCGGCAGTCCTCAAGTGCTCGAAGTAGGGAAACAGCGGCCGATACTTCCGGTGCCGCAGTGTCTGGCCTTTGAAGCGCTCGAGAACTGTATACTCTTCGGGCTTCTTATAGAGCGACACGAGTCGGGCCTCCATTAGGACGAAAACTTTGTCCAACTTATGGTCTTTCACTTTGACGTAATCCAAGTCCGGATGAACGCAGAGACACAGATTGGAGGGCAGTGTCCACGGAGTGGTAGTCCACGCGACCAGCGCTACGTCCGGCTCGTCGTCCAACGGGAAGGTGACGATCACCGACGGGTCCACCACTTCCTTGTAGTTCTGGCCGCTCTCGAAGTTAGACAGAGGGGTATTGCATGCGCTCGAGTAGGGCATCACTTTCACGCCCCGATAGACCAGACCTTTGTTGACCAACTGTTTGAATACCCACCAAACGCTCTCCATATACGTCGGGTATAGTGTCTTGTAATCGTTGTCGAAGTCGATCCAACGGCCCATTCGGGTGATTATCTGTCGCCACTCCGAGGCGTAACGCATCACAATCTTACGGCACTCGTCATTGTAGGCTCTGATGCCCATACGGTGGACATCGTCGGGACCAGTGATGCCGAGCGCCTTATCGATCTCGAACTCAACGGGCAGTCCGTGAGTGTCCCAACCGAACCGTCTCTCCACGTGATGGCCCGACATGTGTGCCCAGCGGGGGATAATGTCTTTGATAGTACTCGTGAGTATATGGCCGTAATGGGGGAGTCCTGTGGCGAACGGCGGGCCGTCGAAGAAGACATATCGCGGCCGTTGGGCCGACTGTTTCAACGATGTCTTGAACGCGTCCAACCGTTGCCACAACTCATGTATCTTCACCTCCTCTTCGGCGAAGTTGATCGACTCGGGAACCGGTGTTAACATCGCTTACTTCTTCGGTGTCTGTCAATGGATGTGTTGTTGTGTTGTCTGTTTGGGACAAATATCGGCACATTTATGATGCAAACAATCTGTATGTCTAACGCAACACATGTGCTCTCATAGGAAATACTGCACGTTATGTATGAATGGCTTTGATTTGCAGTGTTGTCATCACTTATCACACGTTCACACAATACGTCCATCTATTAGAGGCCTATGAATGCTGTGCTGCTGTCCATAGGGGGCAAACATTTACTGCCCCCTATTAGGAGTCTATATGTTTTAACATAGACACTCACTTTTATTCTGCACGTACTTTACGAACATATTTGAAGCAAAAAACATTGAAACTTTCAATTTGAAAGTTGTACTGAAACTACAGTTACAGTATTTTGAGGCATATGTGGCACAAACACTGCACACACAGTACAGCATAGGGTTTGACATTGCATTCAATACAACAGTAAACACAACAACAGTATTACTCAACAGTAGAGTCGAGTCGACACATCATTGCAACACAACTCGTGTTTTAAACACTTTTTTACATTCATTTTAAATTAAAACACGTTTTTATAATACATTTAAATTAGATTTCAATCAAAACATTTCATTTACAAACAAAAACTCGTTATAATTAAGTGATAATCAAATACAACAGTAAGTAATCAATGATAATAAACACAACACACGTGTGTATTGTGTTTACGTATGTCTTAACGTTGTCTTAACCACTAACTGATCCAATCACGTGACCCCTCCCATAGGCAACAATGTTGGACTTCTTTGTGATCATATCCAAGTCGGGTATTGTATTGTTCGCGACGGTTAACCAGACAATCGCCGCCGGTATGAACGCCGCCATCAATCGGCTCATCAAGAATGTCATACTTGAGGACAGGAGGGATCAGCTCTACACCACCGACGCCCTCGCCCTGCAGTACCGGATGGACAACGAGTTTGAATTGGTGTTCGTTGTGGGCTATCAACGGATGCTGACGCTGTCGTACGTGGACAAGTTCTTGGAGCAGATCCAACTCGCCTTTCGCGACAAATACCAGGATTACGATCTGAGGCACGCCTTACTGATGGCCGCCGATGGGAGGCACGCGACCAGCGGTGGCGCCGGCGGTAGCGGTGGCGGAGGTGTTGGCGGTAAACACCAGAAGTTGAACGGTATTAGCGCCGAGAGTGGTCTGAATCCGCTGTTGGCCACCAATTTGGTCGACTTTGACACCGAATTCGCCAAAGTTTACGGCTTTTGCTACAAAACCCAATCACAACAGACGGCGGCGGAGATGCGCTCATTTGACCAGAGCTTGAAGTCCAAGAAAACCGTGGCCTCAATGATAGTCCAGCCGTCGGATAAGGCCAAGAGTGGCACAACTGCTGCGCCCGCTGTGACCGCCGCAGCGCCTGTCAAAGAGGACACCAAACCGTCGCCCAAAGCGAACGGCGAGTCCACCCAAACGGATATCCAGAAGAAGTTGTTACAAATGGCGGCGAAGAACACAACGTCGCCGAAGGCCAAGAAGTCGGCCGCCGTTAAGAAGGAACCGGTGAAGAAAGAGAAGGGCAAACGGGTCTGGGATTTGGGCGGTAAGAGTGCCCAGAATTTGGACTTTAGTAAGAAGTTGTCGGGCGATGAGGAGGAGTACACCGTCAACGCCTCGTCCATCGCCAAGAATACGGCCAACGCCTCCGATATGGCCGCCTATAACTCGCTTGATATGCAACCGGACCTCGAGTTTGAAGTGGAGGACGAAGACGACGACGAAGAGGAGGAGGAAGTGATGGCCGCCTCGAAGCCCAAGAAGTCGTTTTTTGGCTCATTTCTCAAGACATTCAACTATAATAAGGCGCTAACGGAGGCCGACTTAGAGCCCATTCTGAACCAATTGCGCGACCATTTGATCGCTAAGAACGTGGCCTCAGAGATAGCGGTGAAACTCTGCGACAGTGTGTCGGCCAAACTGGTCGGCCAACAGATGAACACATGGCTCGGACTGAAGAGTTTCGTACGACAATCGTTGGAGGACTCGATACTCCGTATTCTGTCGCCCAATCGTAACGTGAATATATTGCGCGACATTCGGGCCAAGTCTTCGCCGTACGCCATAGTGTTCTGCGGTGTGAACGGTGTCGGGAAGTCGACTAATTTGGCCAAAATAGCCAATTGGCTGATCGTAAACAACGTGCGAGTGCTGGTCATCGCGTGCGACACCTTCAGGGCGGGCGCCATAGAACAGCTGCGCACACATATCACTGCACTCAAGAATATACACGAGAGGGACGGCCGGCAGGCGTCGAAAGTGGATCTGTTCGAGAAGGGCTACGGCAAAGACAGCGCCGCCATCGCTATGGAGGGCATTAACTACGCGCGCACCGCCGGCTACGGGTGCTGTTTGGTGGACACCGCGGGACGTATGCAGGGAAACGAACCCCTCATGAAACAGTTGGCCAAACTGATCAAGATCAACGAGCCCGACCTGACCCTCTTCGTGGGCGAAGCGCTGGTGGGCAACGAAGCGGTGGATCAGTTGACTAAATTCAATAACTCGCTGTTGGATAATGGCTGCCGCGGTGTGACGGCCAACGCCTCGGCAATCAATGGCATTGTGTTGACTAAGTTCGACACGATTGACGATCAGGTGGGAGCGGCCATATCGATGACGTATATCACTGGACAGCCAATTGTCTTCGTGGGCGTCGGCCAGACGTACCGCGATTTGAAACAATTGAACGCCAAAGCGGTGGTCAAAGCGCTGATGAAGTAGTTGTGGTCAGCGCTCTGATGGCCAGTGATTGGAGGACTGGTTTGGGACCTAATTTCTTCGTGTGTTCTCTCAATTCCTTCAATCGATTGCTAAATGAATTGTTTTTCTCTTTAATTCAAGTTTTATTATTATTTTTTGATTATTAAAAGGAAATTATATTTTGTTTTATAAAATTGTGTTTTAATTTAATTATTTGATGAGTGAATGAGAGAGTGTGTGAGAGAGAGAGAGAGAGAGAGAGAGAGAGAGAGATAATGATATATTTTATAAAAACAATGTTTTATTTATAATTTAACTAAACTGTGGACTAAATCAACTAATTTCTCAATCCGTCTCTCGGTTTGAATCCTAAGCGAAGCTTTCGCACACTTTTCGGCCATAACTGTGTTCTTCAATACGCTATCAATGGATTGCAATAATTCCTCTTCAGAGCACTTCCAGGCATCGACTCGTAAACCAAACCCTTTTTCCATTACTCGCTGTGCGTTATCGTATTGGTCGGCGAATAACGGCATTATTACCATAGGTTTCCCGAAATACATGGTTTCGGTGACAGTATTGTTGCCGCCGTGAGTGACCACCGCATCACACATTGGCAACACTCGCAGCTGCGGTACTGTCCGCTCGCCCCACATATTGGCCGACAATTCATACTCGTTATGCTTAACACCTTTCGACACAATAAACCGGTGCCGAGATTTGGCCAAAATCGCGACCAATCTCTTCATTAGAGCGACATTTCCGCCGCCCATTGAACCCAACGATAGGTAAACCAATTTTCCCGATCTGTTGGCCAACTTCGCCGGCAATTCAAACGCCAACTCCTGATCTCCCGATCGCTTATAGTAATCAAAGCCGTGAAAAGTGTCGGGCAATGGCCTGACGTCTGTGTAGTCGAGCTCTAAGGGTGTTATGTATATGTTTGCGAAAGGAGACGGAGTCCACAGCAGAAAGTCCTTCACTTCGGGACACCCGCTGGCCGTAAGTCTGTCCCTGTATTTGAACCACAGCTCGCGCTTCCCGTCGTTGATTAGTTGGCGGTATTTTTGGATCTTCTCTTCGCTGCTATTTGTCGGCAAACCTTATAATTGAGAAAAAAGTTTTAAAGGTTAGAAAATATTTTAATTAATTAACAAAATATATAAATCGTACCCAACATTGAGGGCGGAAGCGATGGATCGGCAAACCCGGTGTCTAAACCCAGAGGATTACTACTCCAACTGAATATCCAGGGAATACCTGATGTGACTATCGATGGCAGTGCTATCAGATGATCGGTGATGATTAGGTCTGGCCTCAGATCGGCTATAATAGCCTTCAGATATGGTTCGGTATTCACTTCTTCATCAAAGAGTAATTGCATATTAAAATTGTTACAATCGATAGCCTTCTCGAGGGGTGTCTTATCGTCCAGAAGACCCGCGTCTAAAGCGATCTTCACGTTATCGTCGGCCGAATCGGCGACCGGTTCCGTGTCCGTCAACTGTCCTTTCAGTCTGACCTCAAAGCCCATGGACTCGAGCCGTGACCGCCAGTCGCCGGTCACGGCATACACACACCGGTGGCCGGCATTCCTCAGCACTTCGCCAATGCCTACTGAAGACATCATTTCGCCGACATAGCAGAGGGGGGCAAACAATATCGTTAACTCACGTTTACTCGACATTATTAATGGACAAATATTCAGTGGTTAATAGTGTTATGCATTTAATTATGCTATTGATTATACATTCAATGAATTACAATCAATATCAATTAAGTTTATCATCTTGCTTTTTGAGCATCACTGTACATATCAGTGTTGTATTGCATAACAGTAATCATTGCCACGCATTGTGAGTGTGTTTTCATCCCCCGTTGCTTAGCAGCACTTATTTTGAATCTTAATAGTGCTATAGTAAAGAATATTCTGCTGCGAAAGTGAGCTAGATCAATTATTTTGATATTCTGTACCTGTGTTAATATTGGTTGTGCAGACACATTAAGCTTATATTTTTAGCCGATAAGATTTGCCAGACGTTGTTTACCATAATGTTTATACATGTTGTAAATTGTTTTAAATAAATAATACAAATAATAGTTTATTTAGTGTTAAACACAGCAATAATTGTTGTTTAAGATCTAAATGTTATATTAATAGCACTAATGCTATGAATTGTGTGTTTATTTGTGTTTTATTTCCCGGAAGTTTTACTACTAAAACAAAAGTTGTTTTCATAAACGAGTGATAGTTTATTGTATTTAAATTATAAATATAATAGTTTAGGTATTAAATGATTTCATAACTCCTGGTTTCGGCAATCTTTAAGTTTGCCATAAGTTGTACCAAAAAAATCAATACCAGATTAAGTAGTGGTTTGGCAAACGACAAAATTTTGTAGACTCTTTAATAACTTATGCTTGCTTAGTTTTGTCAACTTGAAATATGATTAAAATATTATAATTCAATTATTATAATTATAACTTTTTAAACAAACATAATAGATTCTAATTATATTATAATGCATAATTGCCACAATTATACCATTATATGCTATATTCTGACAATTGCGAGAATATAAAGTATTTTTTAGTATATTTGTGTCTCTTATCGCCTCTTTATCATATACCGTATTGTATGGTTAATAAACAATCTAGTTTAGTTTGTTTTCAACATTTTTAAAGCACTTACTTATATAATATGGATTGTTAAATGTGTTCATCAAATGCTAATTTATAGGTTGAGATAATAAACATATCAAAAACACTTTAAAATAATGTGCTTTAATTAATTTGATTTATTTAAGTATTTGCCTTTTGTGTCAAATATAATATCATTTAAAATTAATGAAGTTTGTGCATGTTATTTAAAAACAATGGAAAGTATAAATTACTTTTGAAATTATGTTTATTACTTTTATTAAAATTTTATAAATACACAGAGTTTTATAAATATATGCCAAGTATTGAATTAAAAGTATATTTTAGCGTTTTAATAAAGCTTTTAAAATTTGTATGAATTTTCAAGTATTTCAATGTAGAATCAAAATTATTATTAAAATAATATTAAACATGGATTTTATAGAGAGTTTTGCAAAACGTTTTGAAAGCAAATATTTATTTAATAAAAAGCCGACAATAACTGAGAAAACGATATATTATTTATATTTAATAAATTGTTTGAAATTAATTATTTCAATGAATTGCGATTACGAGACACAGAAACTACTCTTTGATATAACGATATTTATTGGTGGTTTAAAGTTATACAACCAGGTCACTTTTATATTGCTTATGGTATTTGGTTTAGCCATGTTTAAAAGTATCTTAAATTCATCAAATCACTCAAACTCATGGATTATTGGAGTTTACGCTATTAATGGCTATCAAACAACACCACAATTTGATCATTTAATTAGCAATATTGATCATGATACATTAAATAAACTATTTACTTGGTTCAAAAAAATTCAGATATATTGGTCAATTATATGTGTAATATTATGTAAGTATTAAAACATTGCTTGTTATAGTAAATAATTAGTAATTATTATTATATTAATTATTAATTTTTGAATTAAACACAATTTAAATAATTTAAATGATGTTTGTTATAGACTCAATCAGTGCAATATTCATGGTAAATCTAATCGTACAAAACTATACTGTGCGGGAATTGTTCATTTCAATTATACCCATAGCAATCACCATGTTTCTATTGTACCTAAATGAAAAACATGCTTATTTTACCGCTTATGCACTATTTGTTAATTTATATTTTGGGGTTCAATTAATAGACGCGATTAATCATAATATTGGTACCATGTTTAATAAAAATGGCACATTAATTAAAACTAAACGTATGAATTTATACTCAAAAGTCCGCCACTATATCACAGAACACAATATGTTTTGCCAATGGATTTATGAATTAAATCAGTTTTGGAGTCAATTGTTATTTTACGGATTGCTTTATTTAACACCAGTTAATCTCTTGTGTTGGCATCAATTGCTGTTTGAATCCCAGACCATCGATGTCCAGATCATTACATGTATATTAGCTATCATTACCAATATTATGATATTTGTATTTCAATTCTTCATGGCTTACATATCATTGAAAACTCATTTATCGGCCAAACGTTTGGCACGTATTCAGTGGCGGATCAATGGCTGGCCGTTTCGGCTCACATTTAAACTCAAACTAATGACATATTTTGAACGATTGGCC
>CAJPIZ010000985.1:0-19273 GCA_905368565.1 Medioppia subpectinata | reverse complement strand
AACTTGATGCTATGAATATTCATTGACTGCAATGCTCTTCTGAATACAATAATACATTGAATGTATGCAAAAGTGTCTCAAATCACTTCACATACAAACACTTGAATAATCGCTTCGTTTGCATATACTTGTTATTTTCAAATTGGGTTTTATTTAATGATAAACTTATAAATCTTTACATTACAGTCATTAGGATTAAGAATTTGTTGTTAAACTCTATTGCAGACGACATATACAGTGCTTATAAAACGATATTTAATCCGATATTTGTTTATAAATTACTATTTGTTGTTTTAATGCATTTTAACGTTTAATATATATTTAAATTTAAATGACATCTCATTTACATATAAAACACTAAGAAATGATAGTAATTTTATTTCATATGAAATAAACATGAAGTTTACTTTTAAAACAAACTATTTTTAGTTTAGATTTGAGGAATATTTTTAATTAAATTTTGAATTCTTTCAGTTATAAATTTAAGTTATTCTTATTATAGTTTATAAATAAATGTTTTTAGCTCTTAGTTATAGGAATTTTAATTAAATTTTCCGTTTTTAAAAAAGTTTAAATAAAAAATAAATAAGAAAATAGTTTTTGATTGTAAATTTTATTGCAATTTAGAGTTTAGAAAATGTGAATTCTATATTTATAGGTATTTTATTTAAGGGGTTATATTACCGGAAAGCGTTAGCTATAGTTGCGTTCAACTATAAATTATAACTGAATACCCAAACAGTTATAACACGATATAATAAAATATTAATACTAGACATAAGTTAGAATAATATTTGTTCCATAAAAATAGCAATAAGATTATTAATATGACTATTTGCAAATTGCGCTATTCATAACCCGATTTAACCCTTGAGGTCTATTCTTGGAGAATCACCCAATTATTTGAGGAGAAACTTAAGGAATTATATATCATTAAGATTAAAGCTCTTGAGTTTAGGGCTCTCATGTCCAAAATATATCGATTTTATTTCCCCGATTTGGGCATAATTTTAAAAAACTTGTATTTTTGCAAATTTTTGCAAAAATAATTTCAGATAGACTTTTCCAACAAATCTTAAAAATTTTAACTTTTTATAGTGTGAATACAAATTATATCACACCTATTAGTAAATGGATTTTATATATTTAAATTAAAAAATATAATAAATTATTTCGAAAAGATTTTTATATTATTTAAATATATAATTATTGTATGAGAATTCAATAAAAATGTAATTGCCCAATTTAGCACTTAATGTCGGTAGCCGACTGAAATGGAGTGTTTTTATTCCCCTATCATATTAATAGACACACTATTTATCGCTTGAAAATATAGCCATTGTTTCAGAAATTTTGCTTTAAATTTACACAATTTTTTATGAGACGCAATGCAAACCAATTGATAAGAAAATGCCATATAATTTATTTACACATATTTTTATACACATTTTATTACTTTTACTGAAAAAAGTAAATTAAAATTTATGTCAGAAAAAGTTCAAATCTATTACAGGCGGTAAAGCTGGACCCCTGATACAAATTTTGAATAACTAATTCAAAATGTTGAATTTGTCAACATGGTCATGATTAAATAGTTTGTTAGAGCCCAAAATAAATTATAACGTTATATAAACCCTGTCTTTAACGAAAAACTTTTTACAACGTATTTAACTAACTTAACGAACATAACGAACATGACCGCTATCCCTACCCCCGGATGTTTGTCCTCTTCAGATATTAGCCATCGATGGACAGCCATTTTCCAGTGATATATCACACGAAGAGGCCATAAATATACTACAGCGCGCACATGGAATCGTGGAACTGGTGATCGCGAGGGGACAGACATCAAAGCAATGCGATTCACTTGATTTGAATGCCAATCCATCGGATGTGTTAATAGAGAGGTCGCCCTCAGGAGTTAGCGATAGCTCTAAAGATTCAAACGATATGGTGCTCAACACTGAATGGGCACAAATCGAGGCCATAGAGCTCGACAATGACGGCTCGGGTCTGGGCTTTGGAATCATTGGGGGCCGCAGTACTGGTGTTATCATCAAAACTCTGGTTCCGGGAGGTGTTGCTGACAGAGTATGTGTCCACACAATTGTTGTTGCATTGCTTTGTTGTCCTCATTTAACCATTTGTTTGACGCAATGTTTAGGACAATCGGTTGCAAAGCGGAGATCATATTTTGCAAATCAATGACATAAACATGAGAGGAATGGGTTCAGACCAAGTGGCACAAGTGCTCCGACAAACCGGGGCTCACGTGCGGCTGATTGTCGCGCGTCCGGTCGACCCGACCTCCGATTTGCAAGTGATTCAAAGCAGTGCTCCAATCGTTCCGACCAGAAGTCTCGCCGATCCGGAAGACGTTGAAAAACATTTGGCTTTATTTCAACAGGTATTCAACAAAACACACCATAGAATCTGAATTTGAATAATATATTAATTATATCTCTAATTGATTATTAGCAACAATTGCAAGAACTGCCCAAAGATATACCACTGACCACAACCACTACAACGACTACACCCTTTACAAACGGTCACGAATCCAATTTACCCGTCGCTTCCATCGGTTCCATTACTTCCATTCCAATAGAAACGCAACAAATCGCTCGAATAGATCTTCACGTAAGTCACAAATGTTTCACTTTTTATATATTTGTTCAATCGATAAGTGTTAGTCTTTGGGCACATCCAGTGGAGATAGAAATGTGAAATTAATGTTATTATTGAAGGTAACATTCATAGGCACCATAAATCAAGTTTTATAAAGATCTGATGATTGGCCCTGAGCATCTACACGAAGACTAAGATTTATCGATTGACTCAATATAATTACTTATTATTAAGTCTTAATTGGTGTTGACTTTGCATGTATTTAAGTATAGTTTCGGTTTTGATTGTCACACAATTAATTGTTGAATATTTTGATTATTTATGTAAATTTTTGATGAATTGAAAAGAATAGATTTTATAACAACAATGATTTTGATGCAAACAATTGTCTCATAGAATAATACAAAAATGGGTTTCAAACAAAAGCAAATAAACATTTTTCATTATAACTTTCGATCTTTCAAAACAATAACTATTTGTTTAGATTCTGTTATGACTTGACATTTGAATTCATTTGAATTTTTTGTTGAAAATTGTTTGCTTTAATTCTGTTGTTTACAAAGTGATTGATTTATTATTTTTAGACTTTAATGTCTAAACAGAGTTAAAAAACAGAAGCAAACGAAAGTACAATTCAATAATTGTAACCTAAACTAAAAGACTTATGGCATAAGTCTTATGCTATAGAACTGTATTCTCGATAATACTGTAGAAAAGTTCAGCCCTAATGCTGTTATATATCTAATATGTTTCAAATTCTTTATCCCTTGCACTCAAACCTAATCTCATATGAATTGTATACAAAATTGTTTCAAATGTTTAGTTTAAAATTGTTTCAAAATATTTTTAAGTGATTTGATGTTTATCTGATGATAAAATAATTTATTAGATCTCGAAGTGAACTCTAATTATAGAATTTTATATAAACACAAATTCTTTTACATTTATCTATATTTAAAGCTAAACACATATTTAATTACGAAAACATTAGACCAGAATATATATTAAAATTTATATAACATAATAATAATGTAGTGCTCATTAATATATATTTAGAAAGTAGTGTTTAATGTTTTTTGTTTTTAATTAATTAATTGAATGGCATTGTTGTAAATGTGAGTCTGGAATACCTTTAGCTAATAAGTCAATAATATGTTTGATATGTGAAGCACTGGAAGCCCTTCCATAGAGTGGTATGAATAGTATGACTAGTATTGGTGTCCATCAGAGTTGCGTTTGCGTGTGTTTTATACAACTCTTCTGCCAAGCATTCAATTGTTTGGTTTGTTTCCAAACACTTCTTCAACACATTTGTTAGACATTTACAAATTATCTTTCAAAGCGAGTCTCCATTTATTATATAAATACCTGTTTTCGTTACTTAAAGTATTTAATTAATTACAACTTTTACTTTGTGTACAAATCATTGTCTTATTAAACGCTAATCTATTGTCGTCGAGCTTTTAATGACATAACTGTTGAATTAAATGTCAAATGTTTTTGTTGAAGAGAAACATGTTTTTCGAGATGAATGTCAGAAGAATATTATTTAGTTTGAAATCCTATTATTTAATGAAATTATGATAATTAAATCAAAGTATTATCGAAAACATCTTTTTAAATGGTTTATATTATATAAACAAATATATAAATATATATTTTGAACATATATTTAGTTTATTATCGGTTCGTATTATTCGCTTGTATTTTTTTGTATGTGAATATATGTTTTATTTATTGAAATGTATATATTCTGTATATTCTTTACGACAAGTGCTTTAGTTTTAAATTGCTTTCACAGCCAAACCACTCATAGAATCACTTTATTAGATGAGTTGTCAAATTGGTGTCATTTCTAGTTTTTGTGTCAATATTTAATTTTGTTATAAAAAACATGATAATCCGAAAATTGTCACATTAGTCAATAGATTAAGTAAAGAATTAGCGTCTTTTCACTTGTATTTAAGGTATTGCTCTAACATTTTGGCAAATTAACATTTAAAGCATTGACACTACTTTCACTATAATTGACACTAATTAACGTATTTTCCATTTCTTATGCAAAAGTTTTAGTGATTTCTAATTAAGTAATTAAATTTAAGTAAAAAAGTTTACTATACTATAATACTTGCATTCATTATCATATATGTATTGAGTTTAGTGAATACTAGTGTGTATAATAGCTACTTTGATTGATTAACTATATTATATAATTATAATAAAATGGATGTAATTATCTGTCGGACAGAGCCCTCCATTAGAGCTTCAGACATCAGAAGTGACAGTAAGTGCTGGCAATACATCTGTGGTGTCGAATGTGAATCGAAAAGTTGAGGTCGAAATCAATAGTGAGAACCCAATCGTTGCCAACACTGTTGTCGAAGAATTGCCAGAAATGGAGACTTTCGAAGTGGAGCTCATCAAAGATCAACAGGGATTGGGTATCACTATTGCCGGCTATGTATGCGAAAAGGGTATGTCTTTCTATACCAAACCACACAATCATTTATGTGAATTGTTTTGTTTTTAAATTAATTTATTATTTAAATTAGTATAGAATTTATTTATAATTCAATTGAAACCGTAAACACAGAGAAAACTCTTTTATTTGAAATCCTGTTTTATGGAAATGAATGCAAAGTTTTGCTTACAATGCAATTCCAAACCATAAAAGTGCTCTTTTATGTCGTTTATTACAATA
Source organism: Medioppia subpectinata (assembly GCA_905368565.1). Classification (NCBI taxonomy): domain Eukaryota; kingdom Metazoa; phylum Arthropoda; class Arachnida; order Sarcoptiformes; family Oppiidae; genus Medioppia; species Medioppia subpectinata. The sequence goes on along the minus strand of CAJPIZ010000985.1, from coordinate 13,944 downwards.
ATGTTTTGTTTATTTATTCAGAGGAAATATCTGGCATTTTTATCAAAAGCATAGCACCGGGTAGTGTTGCCGACCTCTCCAACCAAATCTGTATTAACGACCAAATCATTGAGGTTTGTCTTCGTGCTAAACATGTTTGCGTTTAATTAATTGTGTGAATATTAATCGTATGGACAGGTGGACGGTCGGTCACTCTACGGCTATACCAACCATCAAGCCGTGGAAGTGCTACGAAATACCGGGAAAATAGTGAAATTGCGTTTAGCCCGATATCTGAGAGGCTCTAAATACGAACAGTTGCAACAGGCGATTGCCAGCCCCGACCTCCCGGCCCCCTATTACACACCACCGGGCGCTACAGTAATACAGATATACGATCAGTCGACTGATGTCAGCCAAAACAGCCAAACCCTGAGTGCCAGTAGTAATAATAGCGATAGTAGAAGTGGATCCAAATATAATGCAGAGCTTATAGAAAAGTGGCAAAATATCATTGGCTCCAGCTTTGAGATTGTGGTACGTCTGGTGTCTTACAAAAGCTTATTATATGTGCAACACTTGTAATCCATTGATTTAATCTCTATATAGATTGCAAATATCGTGAGAGAAGGTCCGGGTCTCGGCATCTCTTTAGAGGGAACGGTCGACGTGGAGAACGGCAACGAAGTTCGACCGCATCATTATATTCGATCCATTTTACCCGACGGTCCCGTCGGTGTCAATGGTATCCTAAGAAGTGGTGACGAGCTCTTGGAGGTAATGACAATACAGCCTTTGTTTTGTGTAAAATTGAAATTAATATTTTTGTGTTTCTTTTTGAACGATTAGGTGAACGGAACAACACTTCACGGAATGAGTCATTCAGATGTGGTGCCTCTACTTAAAGACCTGTCAATGGAAGTGCAAATGGTTTGCGCCCGACCTTTAAATCGTGATATTTTAGTCATCTGAGTGCCAGTAGTAATAATAGCGATAGTAGAAGTGGATCCAAATATAATGCAGAGCTTATAGAAAAGTGGCAAAATATCATTGGCTCCAGCTTTGAGATTGTGGTACGTCTGGTGTCTTACAAAAAGCTTATAATATGTGCAACACTTGTAATCCATTGGTTGAATCTCTATATAGATTGCAAATATCGTGAGAGAAGGTCCGGGTCTCGGCATCTCTTTAGAGGGAACGGTAGACGTGGAGAACGGCAACGAAGTTCGACCCCATCATTATATTCGATCCATTTTACCCGACGGTCCCGTCGGTGTCAATGGTATCCTAAGAAGTGGTGACGAGCTCTTGGAGGTAATGACAACACAGCCTTTGTTTTGTGTAAAATTGAAATTAATATTTTTGTGTTTCTTATTTAAACGATTAGGTGAACGGAACAACACTTCACGGAATGAGTCATTCAGATGTGGTGCCTCTACTTAAAGACCTGTCAATGGAAGTGCAAATGGTTTGCGCCCGACCTTTAAATCGTGATATTTTAGTCAACTTCGATGCCATCACTGATGATAATCAGAGCTCAACGTCGCGAACGGATTTAGATTTTCATTCGGTGAACAATAGCCTCATTTCGATTGTACCCTCCATTGAACGACTAGTCAAAGCAAAATCTGACGGCTCTCTTGCGATGACTGCGCCCACCGTTTCCATAGCCTCGGACTTAACGAAAATGAAGTCCCGCTCATTAGAGCCGTTGACCGGACTGGCCATGTGGTCATCCGAAGTGGAATTGATTGAATTAATTAAAGGTTTGTATTCACTGTTTATCACATCATTTGACTTATGACATGCTTTTTTGTCTTTTCAGGTGACAAAGGCTTGGGATTTAGTATTTTGGACTATCAGGTGAGTGAGCGCTACAAATGTTTGGATTCAATAAATGATTGATTGAAATGTTTTGAATTATAGGATCCGATGAATCCGACTGAGACTGTGATTGTGATTAGGTATGAGTCGATAGGTTGAACTAAATGTGTTATAAATATATGCGTTGAGAAAATGAAAATTAAATGCGATTCGTTTGACACCAGATCTCTGGTTCCGGGAGGTATCGCCCAACAGGACGGCCGACTGATACCGGGGGACAGACTGTTGTTCGTGAACGACACGGTGACCAACGACTTGGATGTTGCGGTCAGAACACTGAAGACTGCGAGTAAAGGGAAAGTAGTGATTGGTGTGGCAAAGCCTCTGCCACTGCCAGAGAGCACAGGTGCCATTCACTGCATACAATCGCCAACCAATAGTCAGGTCAGTGACTTTAGTCACTCGGCTCAGGCAAGTGCATTGTATAGGGATCGGGGCTTAACTTCCGGTTTGCAAGCAATACAGGCGTCCACTTCTTCGACTCTTCTCTCTTCTTTATATAAGTCCGAGAGCTTCTGAAACTCAATTCTACTCTATTTTTGTTAGTGTGTCGGCACAGGTATACCACATATACCTACAGTACATATGCAGTACATTCACTATATTATTGTATTATAATTATTAGTATTAAAATCATCAAAATTTTTTGTTGACCAATGCATTTATATTATGCAAAATACATTCCCATTCATTAATTTACATGTTATCACAAAACTATTCATCTTTTAGTTAATCAGAAATTATAAATTAAATACAAAATTTGTAACAAATCTTAGAACAAATATCGATCAAAAAAGCAATATTTAATTGTAAATGTAATAAACATTTTCATTTCATTTTGTGGAAAAATTATTATTAAAAAACAATTATGAAAAAATAATTTACAAAATAATGTAAAACAATAACAAACAATAACTTAATTAACATTAAACGACAATCTATTAAATTTATTGTTAAAAGAAAATTAATTAAAACAACATAAGAATGTAAACCAAGAATCTCATAGATTTGTTGATCTGATAGTCACGGCTGTTGTGTATCATAACTGAAGTCTTGTTAGAATTGACTCTCGATTAGGTTTTAACTCTTATTCTTGTCTATGGCTTGCCTTTGCTTTTAAATCATCAATAAATAGATTTTTGATTGCATTTAGTATTGAATTATTATTATTGATTAAAGTATTGAATCAAATCCATAATCGATTCAAAATTTTACAGCGATTTTCATTCGAGGATTTGAAGAGTACAGTTGAAGTGACAGATCAGGCAATACAGGAGCAGACAATTGATATTTTAGACAATAAGTCATTTGAATTAAGCGAACAATCACTTCCATCACTTCCATCGCTTCCGCCACTTGTGAGCCAACCGTTGAGACCCGAAGATGAAGCACAGGTTTGTTTGCATTGCATTTTAACGACTACTCGTTTGTTTGGCTCAAAACACTGTTTATCAATGATGTAGTTCTCGAAAAATCAAGTCTCACGTCAAGAGTCAATAAATTCGGTGAATTCAGTCGATTCGCAGATCTCGTCGAGTGCCGTGTCCTTAGCCGAGCACCTCATGTTTAACGTTGCCATTGAACGCAACAACAATGTTGTCATATCGTCGTCTCCCACCTCCAGTGCCAGTAATCTAGTGTTTAGTGAGTCTCGCAGTTCAACCCCTCTTGACTACAGTTCCTCGCGATCTCCCAGTCCTTCGTACCATAACTTAATGGCCATTCCATTACCCGTTGCTCTCGAGAGGACTATAAAAATTAGAAAAGGAACCGAACCTCTAGGTAATGGACACTTCATTATTCTGTATAATACTCTAGTGTTTATCGCTTTAATTACCACTCAATTACCAATCAATTTAACTATCGTTAGGTCTGACCCTCGAGTTGGCCGACAGAGGTATTAATGGTATGATTGTTAAGAATACTTCCAAAACGGGTGCCATCTTTCGCGACGGCCGCATCTCAAGAGGCGATCATTTGCTGTCCATTAATAATGAAAGCCTCAGAAATATAACTAATTCTAAGGCGAGAGCTATCCTGAGAAGAGCGCAACTCATTGGCAATGAAATAATGTAATTATAATTCATTGCAATTGTTTTTTCAACTCAATTCACATTCAATTTGTATGCATTGTTTAGTTTCAAATATATTCCTGCGAGCGATGCCGAGGTTCACAAACAATCGTCACTACTATCTATGCAACACAACACACCCAACACTCCCACACCTCCGCTCGACAGGACTTCCCCCTCAGTGGGGCCACTACTCCGCCGGTCCCCCAGTCCCAGGTCTGTCCCTTTATTCACTGATTGTTAGCCCGTAACTAATTTTCCGCCCATTTATTTATATACTTTATATCTTATTATTGTTTTATTTTATTATTTTACTAAATAAACTCTATATTCAAGAAATACAATACAATATATTGTTTAATAAATTTTTCTTTTTTAAAATTATTTCTAATTGACTTAAATTTCAATATATTTTATTATATAAATATTTATACACTTTTTGGTGATTTAATATTTATTGAATATTCTCTCGTATTCTCTCTCTTGAATTCACGGTTGATGTAAAATTTCAAAAATGCAAATATTTTGAGGCATAACTGTATATATGGGTTACAGTTATGTGTGACTTACATATCATTTATTATTAAATGAATTTTGAATTTTCTCATTCGGAAACTCATTTATGGCTCACTTTTCTTCCAATATTTTAAATGACAAAAAGCATTACATTATTATATATGAGATAAAAGTTATAAGAAACTCACTCTCACTCTTCTTTTGGCCTATTATTCGAGATTTTGAATATTTATTTAATTCAAAAAATGATTTATATTTATAAAGAATAAAAAATATACATTTCTGTGGACACGAAATGATATAAAATTTATTAGTTTTTTAAAATATTCTCTAATCTTCCGGAATTGCATTAAAAATAATTACTGTTATATAACTTTATTATGGGCTCAAAATATATACAGTATTTGAATATATTTATGATTCAAAAACTAAATTTTAAGTAAAATATATTCTTAAATACCATTCTATTTATTATTCAATTTTTGTAATTATATGTGTTTTTGTGCATACATTTTGCTCTGAATTATATTATTAAAACACAATTACGAATGTATTTTAGGATTGTTAATAGGATTGAGTACTCAATACTCCACCCCATACTATACCCATACTATACCCCATATTCCCATATCTTTATTGCCAAATGATAATAGAGTTATATATTGAGTTTGGCATTAATTTAATATGAATTGATGTTAATCTTATAGTTAATTCTAATCTTATGGGCTAATACTACAATACAATGCCTAGTTTGCACACATATAGCATTAGAACATTGCCGTGTAATTCATATAAAGTGTACACTAATATAATGGGTTAGGTTTACTTTTGGTTATTTATTTATAATTATTGGGCAAATGTGAGTATAAACTTTGTAACGTTAGCAGTGAGTTTAAGTTTTGAAATTGTATTGCAAATTCTTATACCTAGACATTCTTGGACTAATGCTTCTATCATATATATATCTCTTATATCATATATTGAATGGATAACAAAATTGGATACAGACAAAATAGTTATAGTGTTTTGGTGTCTGATAATAATAGTTTTAATTCTATATCATGATTTATTAATAATATTGTTAACAATTAATTTTAGCAAGGTTACAAGTATGGCCGATTTTGTTATCCATTCAATAATATTCTATTATTAATAGTGAACATGATGATATTCTTTAGAAAACGAATAATAAAAATTGCATGTTATTACATTCTATAACTTGTGGCTATATTAGTATTTGCAAGTAGTCCTTGTTGTTGGTTAAGTGTTAATATGACTGCATTACTCAATATTTAAGAGAATATTCTCATAAATATTCACGGCTTGAGCTCTTCATATGGGATCAATTTGTTGTAATATTTGTTATTATGGTTTAAACTGTATTCACATCTCGTTATTAAATATGAGCTAAAAGTTCAGAGTTCACGTTAACGCAACTTATCATTTTGAGGCGTTTATTCTGTATATAGTTGTGTCTATACATGTATTACATGAGAGATGTTTCGCTAAATAACTAATTAGTGCCTGAATTCACGCCTTTATTAATGCAATATAAATGCAATTTTTGGTTTACAAACGAAAGCAATACTTTATTTTTGATAAATATTGATTGTCTCGCAATATTAATCAATAATTGTGGTCTGTTTTTGCTCACAAAATCATACATCATATGTATTATGAACTGATTTGTTTGATTACATAACATTATGTTTGAAATATAATACATTTTTATTACAGAATTGAGATAAATAACAGAAATATATTTATTAAAACACAAAATTCTCTGTTATTTGAGTTGTATTTGAGTGTTTACTCTTCATGTTAACCAACATTTTGTTGTTCATTATTTCTCATACAAAATTACATTATTGTATTGTTTAATACAGTATATTGTTTATACTTGTAGTACAAGAATTTTTAAAATAATCAAAATTTCACGCATTTATATGTATTTTAGATGAGAATCCATATTAATATCACACTATAATTCCCAAAAGTAGTAAATATCTGTTTATATCATACTATTTATGATTGTTTGAGTGAATTATTGTTCGCATTCTGGTATCGATTTCCACGAATATATATATATTATGTTTATATCTTTTGGTCCAATCTTTTGATTACACGAATTTCATGTTGAGTTTTGCATTATTTTTCAAATTTTATTTGATTTTATCGGAAAATTTTTATATAATAATATATTATATGGCATTCCTTTTAAAATATTTTTACGAACAAAAACTTTTTCTATCAAATGCTTACAAAGGATTTTTCCCAATTACTATCGGTATGGTATGACTCCGATTACATCGTTGAGACAATACATGCACTGAAAGTACATTTGAATAAAATTTAATAAATGTTTCAGATCTCCATATTTCGGACCCAAATTAACGCTAAGTGATAGCGACAGCGATATAGAGATCACCTCTTTTGGCGATCGGTCTGCGGTGTCATCCGTGGCCTCAACGCCACCGCAAACGCAACCGACGCCCGACTTCTTAGACAATTTATACACTCGACCGCCGATCGCATCCATTACAACATTTAAGCCATTAATAAAGTCTTCAAATAGTATACTCGATGCACAAGAGATCGCTTCAAACTCCACTTCCAGTGAGTTTGCTGTGAAGACACAAGAGTTGGGGTCAACTCATAGTCAATCGCAACAATCATCTCAAGAATTGATACGAATTGAATCTTTATCTCAATCATCACATAAGGAGTCACCAAAAGGTTTGTCTCAATGACTGAACTATTTATGACAATTTACTCAAACATAATATTCTTTAAAATTATTTAATTATTACTTATACTTACGAATTGAAAGCAATGTCTTATTTATATTTTGTTGAATCACTAGTAATTGAATATTTGATAATTTATTAGCAATTTAATCATAATTCTGTTGAACACTTTTATATAAAGCGATTAATAAAAATATCTTATATATTGATTGCTATGATATATGAAAACAGTTTCTCCGAGAAAGTCAAAAGTGCCTGAAAACAGCCCAAAGCATCCAATGGACCAAATATGTAGTGAAAGTGACAAACAATCGGTTTCTCCAGAAACTGGTTCCACAAGTAGTGACACGACAAACAACGCTAGCATTACCTCAACTGTAACGCGACAATGGGGTGAAGAAAGAGTCGTCCAATTGATCCGCGAACACAACAAGGGATTAGGCATTAGTATTGTTGGCGGAAAAGTTGAACTCTTCAACACTTCTCTTGGAAATGCCATTTCCGGTATTTTCATCAAAAACATTTTGGCCGACAGTCCGGCCGGACGTGAGGGCACTCTCAAGAGTGGAGATCGCGTTCTCAGTGTCGATGGCGTCGATCTTCAAGAGGCGACTCACGACAGAGCAGTCGAAGCCATCAAAAATGCTAAAAATCCAGTCATTTTTATGGTTCAAAGTCTATTGCCTTTCGTAAGCATTACATCAAATGTATATTCAATTAATGAAACGAAACGTATATTTTGATTACATTTTGTTAATATAGAGCAAAGACAGCGCTTCCACATCTAATCTAATGAATAAAACCGAGACCTCAATGGCTTCGAGCGCCACATTAGCGGCCGTCGAATCAGTGGCTGAAGAGATCGGTTCTATAGCTAGCGATGAGTGCTGTAGTTCTCCTCAATTAAGCGCTCCTCTCGAGTCTCACACCGCCGATGACGACAAGGATTCAAACATTTTAGTCGATTTAAATGTAAAATAAAGTTTTGATTATATTTTGGAGTTTTGTTTAAAGAAATATTTTTAAAGGATGTGACAGAAGAAGATAAAGAAGTGACTGAATCTGAGTTTGATATCAATGGCAGAGATCTGACCGGAAAGATAAGGACATCGAAAGGGGTTCAGGTATTGGAAAAATGTTTATATCAATTGTGAAATCAATGGACTGTTTGACAGATCGATAGATCGAGTGCTGGAAACATAAGATTGAGTTCAACTGAAACACAGGAATCAAATGAAGACGATTTGAAAGAAGACGAGTTCGGATACTCTTCAAGTAATAAATGAATATTGAATTTATTTGTTATGCTTTTAGAATTGTTTCTATTGTTTAGTAATATTTAAAACACATATTTTAAAGTAATAATCTTCTCGTAAAACGATTTTAAAATTAGACAATGATTTGCAATAAAAATGATATGTAAAACAAAATATGATTGATTGGATGTGTTATTATTTGACGGAACGGTTTGACTGTCACTATAAGACAGGTGTTCTTCTCGGATGTCTTGTCAATCAATAAAATGTTATGAATATATCGATAGTGAGGCATAACTATACTATAACTATACTATAGAGAGATATGATTGTATTATATGTTTAGTGTCTGACAATAGTGTGTCAGTCGTACGAAGCGTACAAACCCTCCAAAAACAGGACTTCATTCAACAAAATCGATATCAGACTAAGTGAACGCTTATTCCTTTAGTGCTCCCAAACCCAGAGCACATCAAAAGGGAATTTATGGAGACTTTGGCTATAAGTAAGAGATTCGTCGATCAATATTAGCCGCCTTCTGATGAGAAGTATCCGATTCTGTGTTCACTTTGTGTTCACTTTTCTCTCTCACTCTCACTATAAACGCAATGATGAATGAATTCTGTGAATGAGTTCTCAATTCAAATAAAATGAATAAATTTGAGTCAATATTTATATCTATGTATTGAAGATCGAGGTCTAAATATCTTATGATTAATCGAGATGTAACTGTTAATCAATTATGTAAACAATAATCAGGTGCTATCACACAGAATGATCGCTTAAACATAAACCAAGCCTTCATTCCCACTCTTTTTTGGTTGTAATTGTGATATTTTTATCCTATTTGTGAATATTTTCAATTATATTATGTGTGGTTTAAAGTGTGTCTCATTAATACTCTTCTAAATTCGTCCGAAATATATATATTCTTCGACTTATATTAATGTCTGCATTAATATCGAGTCCTTCGCTCATTACCACCGATGATAACCCCATCGGTATTACTTACTCTATTCGCTAAACATTTTAATTTTCAATAAGTTTTACCCAAATCTTCTCTAAAAAAATATTTTAATAAATTTTAATAAATATTCTGTCATTTATTCTCAACAGAAAAAGTGCAGAAAAAATATGGAGATTTGAATGGTTACGCGTTTTTAGTGGATCTCTGCAAAGGACTCTCTGGTCTGGGAATAAGTTTGGCCGGGAATAGAGACCGAACCAAAATGAGTGTCTTTGTCTGTGGTTTGCATCCAAAGGGAAGCGCTTATAAAGACGGAAGAATACAAATCGGAGATGAAATTCTTGAGGTTTGAACTGATTTTGTTGTTAAATCGACTATTTATTTACATATTTAATATTCATAAACAACACAACAGGTGAACGGTATTGTAGTTCAGGGCAGATGTCATCTGAACGCCTCTGCAATTATTAAGAGTCTCATTGGACCCCTTTATAGGATTATTGTCCTCAGGTTTGCCACTCAAATAACACATGAATTTTGAATTTTAGTATTTATCTGTGAATGTATTGTACAGAAGAGATGGTGCCTTGAATGAGATGGCCGTTAAGCCTCTCACACAGTTTCCCGTCCACTTAGAGGATGACATCATTGAAGAGAAATACAGCAAATATAAAGGCGTCCGAACTATAACTGTCCGAAAAGTATGTGATTTTTATAAAATGTTTGACAGAAATATATTGAAAATAAATTTAAACAATTTTCAATTCACTCTTTAGGGCACTCAAGGCTTAGGAATTATGATAATTGAAGGAAAGCACACAGAATTGGGTCGCGGAGTGTTTGTCTCCGACATACAAGACGGCAGTCCCGCAGAATTTGCTGGACTTCTTGTCGGAGATATGATATTATGTGTGAATTTAGTTGATCTAATCGGAGCCGACTATGAAATGGTCAGTAAATTTGCATTTGAATTATCTTTTATTAAAGATTAATGAGATTTATATAACCAATTATAGGCCGCGTCAGCCCTTAAGAGTGAATTGAAAATTGTTTAAATTTATTTTCAATATATTTCTGTCAAACATTTTATAAAAATCACATACTTTTCGGACAGTTATAGTTCGGACGCCTTTATATTTGCTGTATTTCTCTTCAATGTGTGAATTTAGTTGATCTAATCGGAGCCGACTATGAAATGGTCAGTAAATTTGCATTTTAATTATCTTTTATTAAAGATTAATGAGATTTATGTAACCAATTATAGGCCGCGTCAGCCCTTAAGAGTGCTGAGGGATTACTAACACTTGTGGTCGCAAAGCCAACCAAAATCAGTGGTCAGGATATGTTTGTCGAAACCGATTCCACAGAAAATCTATGCTCTGATGAAACCAAAAAGGAATTGATTAGTAATTATTGTTTTTATTTTTTTCTTGTAATGCATTTGATGTGAGACGAAGAATATTGAATGTTCCCTCAATTTTAATTAATATTTAGACACATATTCTCTATTAGTCTTCACAATATGTTCCTAAAAAGGAAGCAATTTAACCATTTGTAGGCAAAAATGTGTATTTCCTTCATATCGTTTCCCAAACTTCACAATAACTACGGAATGTATGTTAAGAGAGCCAAACATTCCTAACACTATAGCAAATGATGTGATTTATTTAGCCATTCACTGCCTTTTACTATTTTTTATCATTAATAATTATTTTCGTGATATTTCTATTTAATTATATTATATCTTATATACAAGTGACCAGTCTTTTATAAAATTGAACATGGTTATATATTTATATTTACGACCTAATGGTTTTATGTCATTTTACAAAACATTTCTAATTTGTTAACAATAAGAAAAAAAAATTTTGTATGATGGCATTTAATGTATAACAAAAGTAATGAAATGTTGGAGATTTTAATTTACATTAAGACTACTTTTGAACATTTGGGGAAAACGTCAAGTGTTTGCAAACCTTATTTGGATTCATACAGAATCTCTCAAATGAACCATTAATTAGACTACTATTGAATTCTTTAATTAATATTTAGACACATATTCTCTATTAGTCTTCACAATATGTTCCTAAAAAGGAAGCAATTTAACCATTTGTAGGCAAAAATGTGTATTTCCTTCATATCGTTTCCCAAACTTCACAATAACTACGGAATGTATGTTAAGAGAGCCAAACATTCCTAACACTATAGCAAATGATTTATTTAGCCATTCACTGCCTTTTACTGTTTTTTATTATTAATAATTATTTTCGTGATATTTCTATTTAATTATATTATATCTGATTATATACAAGTGACCAGTCTTTTATAAAATTGAACATGGTTATATATTTATATTTACGACCTAATGGTTTTATGTCATTTTACAAAACATTTCTAATTTGTTAACAATAAGAAAAAAAATGTATAACAAAAGTAATGAAATGTCCCTCTAAAATTAAATGTAATTCTGATGAAAACTTGTAAACCCCTTTTGCAGTTCACAAACGTTTGGAATAAACCTAAGTATGTCTTAGAGAGTTTACTTGGTAATTAATCTGATGATAACTTAAGAAAATACAAAGCAATTTTTATTTTATAAATTACTTACAATTTAGTTACTCAAACGCTAAAACCGGTGTAAATGTAACAAATTACTTAGCTGTCTTATAATGTGAATGCATTAATTTAAATTTAACTTATGTCATATACATGTGTTAGGCACTCACTGTTATGAACAAAATTCTTATTTTCCCAATATCTTCCCTCCCAAAAATTTGGAATTTCCCGGAAGATAGAAATGGCCCAAAAGCTGGGAACTAACTTTCTCAAGGGAAAATATTTTTTAATTGTTATATTCGTGATAATCATTAAATTCTACATCGAGTTTATGTATAATCATAAATTAAGTAAAAAAATTAGAAAAAAACTTGGACAAAGTCGGTTAAGTTGAAAAATATTCGAGATAAAAGATTTTGGATATTAGTTTCGATTTCAGCGTTAAATTCTACATTGATTTGATATATAATATATACAATTAAATAATGATTTAGTTTTCATGCTATTTAGCACATTGCACACAACACAAAATCTGTTTAAAAAAATTAGTCACAAATAAATTAAAATTTAATAAATTGATTAGATGTAACAACATCTTTTAATCTAATATGTTACCTATATTGAGATACATGTATTCAGTTAGTAAAAAGTGTTTATATACATCAACTGGTCATGTTTTCAGGAGCATAAAATATCTTTCCTCCCAAAAATATTTTTCGGCAATATATTTGACCTAGGAGGGAAATGTCTAATATTAAGTATATGCAAAGCCCCGTATTTCATCTAAACTTATAAATTAATAATGATAACTTATAGAGAGTATTAAATGAAATTGATCATGTTGAAAATGGCCTGTTTTTGCTTCTGCCAATTGTTTGCAAAATTATCTGAAAATCCAATTTGTTTGACTCCTCTCGCATTGTATTAAAGTTAAAGTCTAGGCTCACGTGGAGGCGGATGTGAAGGGTTTGGTGTTCATCACGTGTTTAGTTACGTGTCGTGGAGAGCCTGTTGCTGGCGGTGATTGCCTAGGGAAAGCCGGGCCAACCAAAAAACAATTCCATCACTTCCCACACCTGTAGTACACAAAACACATTTAGTTTCTTCTAATCTGGACTCTTATGGTGCGAACACTCAGTCTTTTCTAACTCATGCAAAAGAGTCATCAGATCCACAACACAGTGACCTAAAGACGTGTCAAGTGAGGGGCGGGAAAGAGACTACCATTGAGATCGTCAAAGAGAAACTCGGATTAGGACTCAGTATTGTCGGCGGTTCCGATACACCTCTGGTTTGTGTATTTAACACAGTGACCTAAAGACGTGTCAAGTGAGGGGCGGGAAAGAGACTACCATTGAGATCGTCAAAGAGAAACTCGGATTAGGACTCAGTATTGTCGGCGGTTCCGATACACCTCTGGTTTGTGTATTAAATTGAGTTTATATTCAGTAATTTGTGTTAACATTATATTGCATTCTCTCTGCAGAATGCAGTTATTATCCATGAGGTATATCCCGACGGCGCGGCCGCACTCGACGGCCGATTAAAACCCGGCGATCAGATCTTAGCCGTGAATAATGAAGACTTGAGAGACGCGTTACAGTTGAGGATTATATTTAAAAAATTTAGTTTTATTTTATTAATGGTTTCAAAACTATTTAAATGTAGTGAACGCGCGATCGCAGCCCTTCGCCAAACACCTCCTGTCATCAAATTAACAGTTTTTAGAGACAACGCAGAGACACAAGAGGAAGACGCGAGTGATATGATAGACATTGAGTTACATAAAAAGTCTGGCAAAGGCTTAGGATTAAGTATTGTTGGAAAGAAGAGCGGTTCCGGAGTTTTTATTTCCGAAGTGGTAAAGGGAGGCATCGCTGAATCGGACGCTCGACCGCACCTTATGGTTGGCGACCAGATATTAGAGGTTTGATATATTGAACGCAATCTTATCTGAAAATCATAAT
>CAJPIZ010000984.1:0-19280 GCA_905368565.1 Medioppia subpectinata | reverse complement strand
TGGAATCTTCTCTCTTTTTCCAGCATTTCTTTACTCTAAACGCTTTCCTTAATAACGAGAGAGAGAGAGAGAGAGAGAGAGAGAGAGAGAGAGTTTTGTATTAACGAGATGAAAGACCTTTCCATGTATTACACAACACAACACTACTATAGATGGAAATGTATTTTGTACTTCAGTATAAATATCAAAACAAATATAATGTAAAGGAAAATGAAATTTTCAATAAATATTCCAAATGAATACATTAATAATAATGTATAACACCTGAAAATAATTAAGGTAGAAAATATATTTGAAAAATTTAATCAAATCGTTAAATATTTTCTTCAAATAAGTATGAAATACTTTCCATTATATCTGTGTTTTGCGATCGAATTTCCTGAGAGAGAGAGAGAGAGAGAGAGAGAGAGAGGTATTAAGTATTGTATTTATAAATATAATAATTGATTTTCTTTTCTTCTCTTATATAACTTCTATATATATATTATTTGCCAAACAATAGAGAGACTACTCATTGAAGAGAGAGAGAGAGAGAGAGAGAGAGAGGGAGAGAGAGAGAGACTGCGAGAGAGCTATAACAAGGGAGATATACAGTGGGAGGACAACGAAATACAGTTTGAATAGGCATTGAGATTGAATTTTATATTTTGTATGTCTCTGTTGTTGTGCCGCAAAAGACTCAATACTTTATAATAAGACATCACAACCACTACTACTGCCAGTACTGGACGTTGAGGTCATCGCAAACGGCATTAAATTCTTGCATTAAATGAGACCAAAAAAACTTTTTTCGTCGATCTCTTCTCTCCTCTTATTTTTGTCTCTTATATTCTGAGAGAAAATTTTTTATTATATATTATATTATATTTATCTCTTGCTTACAATTCACTCATCTTTTAACTTCAGTCCAACAACTCTACCATTCATTATATGCAACCGACCGACCAATTGAATCACAAAACTACTGATAACTACTTATTTTATATATAAAACTTATTATATATTTACTAAGATATACGTGTATACTATGGCATTAAAACTCATATATCGTATATAATGGTTGTCTCAAAATATAGATACTTCTGTCAAAAAAATGTATTATTTGAGAGAGAGAGAGAGAGACTGTGAGAGAGCTATAACGAGAGAGAGAGAGAGAGAGAGAGAGAGATGCAGTGGGAGGACAACGAAATACAGTTTGAATAGGCATTGAGATTGAGTTTTATATTTTGTATGTCTCTGTTGTTGTGCCGCAAAAGACTCAATACTTTATAATAAGACATCACAATCACTACTACTGCAACAGTACTGGACGTTGAGGTCATCGCAAACGGCATTAAATTCTTGCATTAAATGAGACCAAAAAAACTTTTTTTTCGTCGATCTCTTCTCTCCTCTTATTCTTGTCTCTTATATTCTGAGAAAATTTTTTATTATATATTATATTATATTTATCTCTTGCTTACAATTCACCCATCTTTTAACTTCAGTCCAACAACTCTACCATTCATTATATGCAACCGACCGACCAATTGAATCACAAAACTACTACTGATAACTACTTATTTTTATATTATATTTTATATATAAAACTTATTATATATTTACTAAGATATACGTGTATACTATGGCATTAAAACTCATATATCGTATATAATGGTTGTCTCAAAATATAGATACTTCTGTCAAAAAAATGTATTATTAAATGAATTGTATTGTTAATGCACTGAAAATATTATCAGAGTCAATTTATTATAATAATCAGCTATACATTATATTAAAATTTTAATAATTTTATTAATACTAATTTAAAACAAGATAAATTAATAACCTAATATTTATAAACTCTACATTTACAACATTTAAAATACAAATTATTATTTTCTAAATATGAGTAAATATTTTATGAAGTCATAGAAAATACAATACATGGCAACAAAAAACATAAAATATAGTATTTTTGTATTTCTTAAATATTTTCATTATATGGCATTCAATACAACAAAAAATATTTTTATTTATATCTTATTGTATTCGAGTTTAAGAAATAAAGACTATCTTCAAGTACTCAATAATATTATATATATTTTGTTATTTCTCTCTCTCTCTCTCTCTCTCTCTCTCTTTCTCCAACACAAGAATCCATTTGATTTCTATGAGATATTTGTGCTCAAAATCATGCATTTATTGCCTATCATTTCCACTGTAATGATAGGCAATAATAATAGTATCCAATGTCCGCACATCGAGACAGAGTGATGGGAGAGCACCGGGACCTCAACCAAAGTGTATTAAGACCTGAATTAAGTGGTCCTCTATTTTTAATACTATTATTTCAGACAACATTACTATTCAATAATCAATATGTCTTTAGATTTAATACACCATTTATAATATGTATTATTATTTTATCAGTAATTCATTGGCATTTAAATTATTATATATTTATCAGATGTAAAAATTTGGTGAAAATTCTCTGTTTTTCTAAATATATATTTTACAGCAAAAAAATATATACAGAAAATTATATATATTTTTCAGTAATCATATCGTGAGTCAACTCCCATCACAAACTCAATACGTATTCATTTAATAGTAATCAATAGTTAGAGTTAGTGGAGTAGTGGCCGGTGCTGTGACTGTGGCTGTGCTGCTACTGATGCCCTAAAACTAATGGCGCTCTCCTATTGATGCTGAGAGAGAGAGAGAGAGAGAGAGAGAGATGCTGAAAAATTGTACAGTCAATACACACATGTAGAGAGATGTATAGCCAGGATCACCAGTGTCCATATTCATGCCATTTGGGCACCGGTATCATAGCAACGCCACTCCACTCGGGTTTATTCAAAAATGCATTTTCTCGACTACTTTTTTCCTCTGTGTCGGAAAAGTTCACGAGAGAGAGAGAGAGAGAGAGAGAGAGAGAGAGATAGAGATGCTGGAAAATTATATACAGTATATACATGTGATGTGTGTTTGGAGTGGACTTAACACACAGGGAATGGGAGACTGCGTTCACTCCCGGAATACATCAATACATGTTTAAACCGAAACTATTGCTATGGAAAACCAGTCTTACATTAAATGAAAAGTTTTCTCTAATATTCTTCTTATATTCCGTATAAGAAATATATATAAAAACATAAGGAATTTAAAAGATATATAAATCCAATAGAGAAATATATATATATTTGTTTGTAAGAGTGAGAGTATTGACGATGTAGTAGTGATGGGACTGGCATTTGGTTGGCTATCCATACTGTCAAAGGGTGGTTACGATAAGCGAATGGGTTTTGTGTTTTGGGATTTTAAAATGGGAGGAGATATTTAAAAAATAGGCAAAAAACCACTGGAAATAACATGTAATGCATTCACAACGCGAAGCGCCTTTCAATTCGTCTCCCCTTTTGAATGGGGTTTGAATTTTTGATACGACATTATATACTGAGCGCTCACTCCGTGTGTCTTCACTCCCAATCCTTACATTTTTCAGTCCTTTTCATCGATTTTTTATGCAAAACATCTCAAAATTTTACAACGAATTCAACGACTGAATATCAAATAGAGGCGGAGAGAGGGTGAGAGCACTGGTAGGCAATGTATACATGTATATAACCCAAAGAGATACCACACACTGAGTGTGGGTAGAGTTGTATCGATTAGGGGGAGAGAAAGAGAGAGTTTTTTTATTCATTCAAAGCGACAAATAAAAAAGGGGACAGTATTTTAAAATTCAAAAAATCAATACTTTTTTCAAAATACACACTCAAATGGATGGGAAGGCTTGCGCTGTAAGATCGCTGTGTACTGCCTGTGCGGGCATCACATTGGCTGCAAATGCATACATACATTGCATGTGTGTCTATGTATTCATTGGACTTCTTTAAAATTCACACAACATTTGCGGCGAAAATAAAAATTTTAAACATTTATTCGCACAGAAAAAAAGAGGAAAACATTTTTTAACGAATGGAGTGAACGGATGGCCGGCGAGTAAAGTGAGTGATGACTGCATTAAGTCCTATGGTTTGCATCCAATAATAAACGAGATGTGGAAGCGTTTTGTGGTATTTTTATTTTGAACTCAATTGTATGCCATATATAGAGATACACAGGCATTATGTGTTAGATTTTTAAAAATATATTTATAATACATGTCTATTAAATAGATATACTGGTGGTATATCTAAAGAATATTCTGTGCACCACAACAACAATTGCCATATATTATAGCACTCGTAGGGCTATTATCGTTGAGACAGCACTACTGTCCACCGCATACATACATAACACATCCCTAACCGACATAATAGAGTCGTGTATTTTTTAAGTATAATATTTTAAAACCGTATAATAGCCTAACTCTGACATTACAATCGATGACATTATATGGCGTTTAAATGCCAGTCCATTGTCGCACATGTATAGCCTGTATAGTGTACTAATAGTATGTCTACGATATGCTATCCATTGTACATACATTTCCTCAATTTGCGTTTAAGGGTATAAATTATGTGTTAGTTTTTTACACTCTCGGTATTAATGCTACTGTTTATCGATAGAAATAATACATAATATTCTGAGTGAACAAAGAAATACATTTATAATATCGTATTTATAATAAGTTATATCTCATGTCATCGCAAATAATAGTATTACAAATAGAGTGAACAGCTTTTCCGTACACAACAGTATATATCAGTAGTTATGCCAGGAGTGGGAAAATGTACAGTTAGTGTACAGCTATCAGTTTGGTGAAGGGTCCACACACACCATGCTCAAATAAATCTCCTTGCATAAACAACCTAAAATCAATTTCACTTAAACGGCATTTGGTATTGATATTACAATATATTTTTCAATCTCTCTCTCTCTCTCTCTCTCTCTCTCTCTCTCGTTATTAAGGAAAGCGTTTAGAGTAAAGAAATGCTGGAAAAAGAGAGAAGATTCCAGTTCTCAATCACATCCCAACAGCCCTTTCCTTCGCATCTCTTTTTTCCTTATTTTTTAATATAATTCCCATTTCTTATTGGCTGTCCATCTGATGAGATGTCTGTTGCCCTCCCGTGTTATACACGGATTGTAAATGCAATGCAATATCTCTTTTGTCATCCCATATGTCTGTCCATCGCATCCATACAACAGTGTATTGACGGCTGAATTAGTGCTCAAAATCTCATTTAAAGTACTAAATCATTACAAATTCCACTAAAATGAGAGTTAGAAATAAATATATGATTTTGTCTTTTATTTGTCTGATTTCTAGAAATAATTTTCCGATTCAATCATTCATTAGAAATAAGTATTTTTATCATTTTGCTTTTTCCTCCGATTTATTAATATATTATTTAACGTTTAGATAATTAGCGAAATTATTCTCTTATTTCCTTATATTTTTTATATATTATTTTGCTTTATATGTCTGTTCTGTTGGCTATTATTATTGTCATTATTTTTATTTGTTTTTCTCATACATTTGTCTCTCACTCTCTCTATATATACAACTAATAAGTTATATATTTTTTCGTTCAATTATTTTACTTACGTTTTGTTTTCCCTTTTTTATTTCAATCCCAATATATTATTCTCCAGTAAATAATAATAATAATAATAATAGGGTATTATAACAAATGATTTGTTTGGCTAAAAATATAGCCCAAAATATACTATTGTTGTGAACGGCGAGTGAATAAATGGCAAAAAGCATTAGAATAACAGGAATTACACACAAAATATATTACTATAAGTAAATAAAATTTATTCATTCGTGAAATAAGTATTTATAAATATAATAATTGATTTTCTTTTCTTTCTTATATAACTTCTTATATATATTATTTGCCAAACAATAGAGAGACTACTCATTGAAGAGAGAGAGAGAGAGAGAGAGAGAGAGAGAGAGAGAGAGAGATGTGAGGGAAGTGTTTCAGAGCCACTCAAATGATTTACTGTTTTTGTTTTTGTTATCCAATGTTTAGTTAATGATATTGAAATGACAGCCCTATATATAATAAGCCGTTATATTTATGTCCCCAAAAAGCCTTATAACTCACTCTCAATATTGAACTCCAATTTCATTTCAAATATGATTGCATATAAACATATCGATGAGCGGACAATACATCCCTGATATACAGTATATCACTTAAAGTATATCTAAATGTATAAAAACAATTTATATGTATTGTATTTCATATAAAATATCAATACAAACGCAATGCCCGGCTTTCTGTGTGTCGGCACTCTATGCCACTTTCATAGGCCCAGAATCGCCAACACATGCAGAATATTCTGTGTGCGAGAAATAAATATATTTAAGTGAATGAATCGGTCGGACGAACGGTTGGTTCACATGAATTAATGCGAAACAATACTAAGGCATCGTTTATCAAGTTTTATTGTCGTCTCAATTCCTTCACTCAATTCATCCCACAAACTGGTCGTCAGTATATTTATTGTGTTTCATATATACATCTCATTGTGTATAATAGTCGCCAAAATACTTTATATTCAGTTAGCGAGAGAGAGAGAGAGAGAGAGAGAGAGAGAGAGAGAGAGAGAATTGCGATAGACTTTTGGTTCAGAGTTTGAAGTAAATGTTTGCTCCAATAGAGCGAAAACAGTAGCGAATCGTCAATAGATAGAAATTGTGAGAAAGAAATATATATAACGTAAATGAAATGCAAAAAGCATTTCACAGGAATACAGAATTTAGTGAACGCTAAAAATTCTCGTACTCTGGGATCCAATTTCACTATACAAACAACAATTCACTATTATTTTTACACTATCTGTATATTCCGTATATTCTGTGTATGTATAGGAATTGACTACATTTGACATTACGATCGTCTCTCTCTCTCTCTCTCTCTCTCTCTCTCTCTCTCTCTCTCTCGCTAACTGAATATAAAGTATTTTGGCGACTGTTATACACAATGAGATTAGAGAGAGAGAGAGAAAGAGAGAGAGAGAAAGAGAGAGAGAGAGAGAGAGAGACGATCGTAATGTCAAATGTAGTCAATTCCTATACATACACAGAATATACGGAATATACAGATAGTGTAAAAATAATAGTAAATTGTTGTTTGTATAGTGAAATTGGATCCGAAGAGTACGAGAATTTTTAGCGTTCACTAAATTCTGTATATATTCCTATGAAATGCTTTTGCATTTCATTTACGTTATATATATTTCTTTCTCACAATTTCTATCTATTGACGATTCGCTACTGTTTTCGCTCTATTGGAGCGAACATTCACTTCAAACTCTGAACCAAAAGTCTATCGCAATTCTCTCTCTCTCTCTCTCTCTCTCTCTCTCTCGGGTTTGCTGTTTATTTGCTTCACATTTGATTAAAACTTTTATTTAACTCTTGAGTTCAATAAAAATGTAATTTATTTTCTCTCGCTCTCTCTCTCTCTCTCTCTCTCTCTCTCTCCATCTCTAACTAGAAGAAACGTCTCTATACAGTGAACCTTATATTCTAGTTGTGTTGTCTAATGTCCATCAGTAGCACCCCTTTCCGTTTGATTGACTTTCCCTAAGGGCACGACTCGCGTGCATATACAAAGTTATAGTCCACTATACATAGGCTATAGTGTACAGTATATTGACATTTAGTTCACTACCGATAGTATATTGTATATACTGTGTGTTCAATACAGTGAATAGAAAATGATGAAAAATCTCATCCAACAAATGAGATCCCAATCTTCTTGCGTTGGAATGAATAATAGTTTTTACAGAATATTCCGATATTTTACTAATTTATTTGCAATGAAATATTTTATGCATTTTGTGCGACGACTTGTCTGAATACGAGAAGAGAGAGAAATTTATTTATAAATTATATATAGTTTTCACTTTTATTTCCCATGAATTATGTATTTATTTTTAATCCATTTGTTTATATATTTAATTGAATTTTTCCGACACCAAAAGGCGAGACACAAACACAACAGCAAAAAAAATAAAAACAAAACAATTTAATATGAGATTTATTTGTCGCACCCATTGATTGTTGCGCACAATTATGTGTCACAAACTGTATGTGCGGTTATAAGCACTTATTGTTTGGCACCAGAAATTGGTCCACACTTTTTGTCATCCCCTCAGAGGTTTTATATTTCATTTAATAATATAATAATAAAAAATATTTTCGTTTCCCATTAACACAAAAGTTTTTCTCTTATTTTCTCTCGTATTCCCATTATATCGTGTGTCGACTGAAATTGAAATAATAACTCACAGCTTATATATAATAAGCGACTTTCGCTTTACATTGCAATATAACCATGAGTGCTTTAGAGTGCTTTAATTTACAGTTATACATTACGCATCACCATAGGATTTACACCATGGTGTAAATTGAAAGCATTCATGAATATAACAACACAAACACTGTATAATAAATAGCAACTTATATATAATAAATCATGTATTGAACAATAGATCTCATATCTATTAATAAGAATTTTAACAGAATATTCATTAAAATTCCGCATTCATAGGGCTTAAAATTATGGATAGACAAAAGAATAAACAGGGGCATATATAAGGAAAATGCCCATGATGAGTTCAGTTGTAAAATATATTAGCCGTTTGTCTCTGCAATCACTTGAGAAGACAGCTTAAAGTGACACAAGAAGTAAGAGAACAGATAGTAATTGAGAAGTGAAGAGAAAAACATAGAGACAGACTCTCTCTCTCTCTGTCCAGGAATTTATCGGGAATTTCAAACTCTTCATTTATGTCTAAAACGATCAGAAAATACATTAAAGAAAAAATTTTGTGGCAATCGTTTGATTCTCTCTCTTTCTCTCTCTCTCTCTCTCTCTCTCTCTCTCTCTCTCTCTGAAAGCGTTTTTATATAATGTAAAGTGTGATTGGGGTCAAGCATTAGAGGCATTGGGGGTCATCGGGATAGAGATGGAGTAGAGAGGGGGTGGAAAGGGTGGGGACAGACACACAGATATACAGCGAGAGATGCTGTGGGGAAACGGCACTCACAAACAGATTATGATTATAACATACAATATATTTTACGGCATAAAAAATATATATATATCGAAAAATAAGATAAAAATAAAAAGGAAACTCAAAAATAAAGAGAAATAATAATAATAAAGCTAAATATGAGTTATACTTTATATATAACACCCATAGATATCTATACAGACAAACTTATACCGTATATAATGTATCGCATATACAGTACTATTGAACCTCTGAGGGGATGACAAAAAGTGTGGACCAATTTCTGGTGCCAAACAATAAGTGCTTATAACCGCACATACAGTTTGTGACACATAATTGTGCGCAACAATCAATGGGTGCGACAAATAAATCTCGTATTAAATTGTTTTTTGTTGTTTTATTATTATTTTTGTTTTTTTTTCTGTTGTGTTTGTGTCTCGCCTTTTGGTGTCGAGAAAATTCAATTAAATATATAAACAAATGGATTAAAAAATAAATACATAATTCATGAGAAATAAAAGTGAAAAATATATATAATTTATAAATAAATTCCTCTCTTCTCTCGCATACCATATATTCATACAAGTCATCGACAAAATGCATAAAACATTTCATTAAATTACAAATAAATTAGTAAAATATCAGAATATTCTGTAAAATCTAATATTCATTCAACGCAAGAAGATTGGGATCTTATTTGTGATGAGATTTTTCATCATTTTTTATTCACTGTATTGAACATACAGTATATAATATACAGTACAATATTAGTGGACAAGAACTTTGTATATTCACGCGAGTCGTGCCCTTAGGGAAAGTCAATCAAACGGAAAGGGGTGCTACTGATGGACATTAGACAACACAACTAGAATATAAGGTTCACTGTATAGAAACGTTTCTTCTAGTTAGAGATGGAGAGAGAGAGAGAGAGAGAGAGAGAGAGAGAGAGAGTCTCTATGTTTTTCTCTTCACTTCTCAATTACTATCTGTTCTCTTACTTCTTGTGTCACTTTAAGCTGTCTTCTCAAGTGATTGCAGAGACAAACGGCTAATATATTTCACAACTGAACTCATCATGGGCATTTTTCTTATATATGCCACTGTTTATTATGTTGTCTATCCTTATTTCAAAGCCCTATGAATGCGGAATTTTAATGAATATTCGCTTAAAATTCTTATTAATAAATAAGCGATCTATTGTTCAATACATGATTTACTATATATAAGATGCTATTTATTATACAGTGTTTGTGTTGTTATATTGCAATGTAAAGCGAAAGTCGCTTATTATATATAAGCTAACTCAATAATAAAGTTAAAGTCAGCTGTGTGCTATATTACCCTTATGCTCTCTTTTATTCTCTTTTTGAAAACACAATTACCCTTTGCTTTTATAAAAAATAATAATATAATAATTTACTTTATATTAATACGAGAGAAGAGTGAGAAAAAAAGTTATATATTATATAACGAAAAGAATATAAAAAGTGAGAACATATGGAATGCGAGAGAGAATGGATTGGAGAGAGAGTTGAAAAGTGTGTTGAAAATATATGTGATTTTTGTCATTTTCACTTTAAATCCTATGATATAATATATCCGCACAAATATTCTGTACAATTCTTGGACACAGAATATTATATATAGAATAAAATTACAGATTTCTCTCTTTTCTTTCGCTATTTCTTTATATTTATTTCTATAAGAGATCTAAGCTTTTAAAAGGAGTTCGCCGATGGATAGAGAGACTGAAATGTGCGATAAATCCATTGCTTATTCACATTAACCGGCGCTTTCAAAATGTATAGAAAAAAGTTTACATTAGTTTCTTAACACGATTTGATGCACTCCTCGTTTCCCTTCTCTCTATTCCTCTAAACACTACTTTAAGCGCAAATTTTTATCGCATTTTCAATACATTTATGCTGTACTTTGCCTATAGGTTTCGGTAGTACTTTACTTATCTCTCTCTCTCTCTCTCTCTCTCTCGCACTTCGAGCCCCAGATTATAATAAAGTTGTGTTTACTGTATAAGTGGTTGTGCTGTGCAGTGCAGTGCGAGCGCTGGTATGACAGCACCAGAATATTCTGTACATATGTATACAACCACTTATTCAGCCCTTACTTTGTCTGAATAAATAGCTATTCTTGCGATTTATATAAGTTTATACTAATGTATAGAAACAGCAAATATACAGTAAATATGTTTTTATATAATACTTTATATATTTGTTGTGCATTTTTCAGTCGAGTCGCCCATCTATTTGGTCGTATCAGTGATTTTTGTGGATTCAAAAAATAAACATAAAAGCAATGCATTTGTGTCCCAGAAATTGCAGGTCTAGTACTCGTTGTTGTTGTTGTAGTTTTTCGCCTTAAAAAGCTTTTCTCCCATTAAGTTAACAGCAAATGCTGTGAAAAGATATGGTTTGAATATACTGTACATTTCAATATTGTAAAGTATAGTACACTATATATTACATAGTGTATAATGCACTCCCTTGTTGCTCTCTCTCTCTCTCTCTCTCTCTCTCTCCATAATACATGAATACACTCTATAGTCTCTCTCACTTGAATATACTTACATTGAAAATGTAGTATTGATTTAAAAATCATAAAACAAATGCCATTTTCTACTTATTGTGTAAAGTTATAAAATATTATATAAAATTACTTTATATTTTACATTACATTTAAAGTGTGTTTTTTCGATCCGAATATTACTATGACTTCCCATTTATTCGGTGCCTAAAAATACATGCTTTAAAAAAATATATATTGAAACAAATGTTTTTATATTCAATATAACACACATTCAGAGAGTCTGAGAATTTAATAATAAAAATGCATTCATTCGGAGAGAGAGAGAGAGAGAGAGAGAGAGAGAGAATTGTCGGATAGAAAAATACAATTTCATCAATAGTTATACTGTATTTTTGAGAGTGAAATCGTGGGCCGAGTAGTGCTTTATATAAATATATCGCACATGTATTGTATGGCCAGTGAAGCGGCAAAAACTTTTTTATTTTGCATTGAATTTCTACATAAAATATTTTTTGAGCGCAAAAATAACGGCACGAGAAATGCATATAAAGACCGCAGTATAAACTCGGCTACTAGCGTAAATGTAAGTTTAAAAATATATTGTAAAAGTGAGAGGATAGATAGATAGGCATTCTCACATACACACCCCTGTCTGTCCAATCGTGGCCATGTCTGGAGGGCTCAGCTACAGTATGTAAACTTTATAGAAATTTTTTCGCTTATAATTTGCTTATAAGTTTAACCCATAGATATGTATAATTATAGCTGTTTATCACTGATTATCTACATAATAATAAGCTCCTGTACTCTGTGCCCAACACCCAACTGACCCCTTGTCTCTCTCCCCTACTATTTTGAAGTCCATCCGAAAAGTATGGCTTCTGTTGAATGCATTTTATATTTTGCATTTGATATTCAATTTCAGATCCAAAAATACGAGAGAGAAAATCGTTTGCATTTAAATCAATTTACGTATGAAATGGTCACAAAAAATATACAGTAATATAAATATATATATTGATTTTTGTTTTATTCAAATCCCAATCCCAATAAGCATTTTTGCCAACTCTCTCTCTCTCTCTCTCTCTCTCTCTCTCTCTCATGCCATCAAAAATATGGGGAAATTTACATATTATTTAAAGTATCGGCAAATTATAGCCATATATCTGGCGGAGAGAGTGAGTGAGAGAGACCGAGAAAAATCATTTTATAGCCCAAAAACTGTTATACAAAAAACCAGTGCCCGAAATACATGGCCATAAATCTTTGAACGCAAAAAA
This sequence comes from Medioppia subpectinata, assembly GCA_905368565.1. Taxonomy (NCBI): domain Eukaryota; kingdom Metazoa; phylum Arthropoda; class Arachnida; order Sarcoptiformes; family Oppiidae; genus Medioppia; species Medioppia subpectinata. Next base: position 6,483 of record CAJPIZ010000984.1, on the reverse strand, counting down.
ATGTTAAATCGCTTTAAAATAAACGCTTTTTTGTATTCAATATATATAAAAGCGATGCCAAAGAAGAGAAAATACTTTACTTTTTATGCCAATCGAGTGCTACTAATACTTAAAGTGTTAGTCGACTGCTAACCAAAAGCATACATCTTATGCATAGATATATACATATATCTTATGTAAGAAATTTGTTTCACATAAGAGAGAGAGAGAGAGAGAGAGAGAGAATTGGTATTTATTTATTTCAAATCAGACGCGAATATTCAGTAAATCCCATGTATTTCGAGGCAAAATATTTATATATTAAAGCGAGTCGTTGTCCACAGAATATTCAGTGATAGGAAAATAGCTATATTTTTTGCTATGCTTTTTATTCAGTATCTCTTTTTTGCTGTTGAGTTATACAAAACACAACATTTAGTGAAATATGGACTTCCAGTCTATTACAGCCTCTCTTCTCATGGATTTTTGTGCATTTTTTAAAAGCCTTTTTCATATATGATATCCACACTTGAATAACATATCAATTTTGTAAATAAATGCTTTATATATCACTCTTCGTGCTCTCTCTCTCTCTCTCTCTCTCTCTCTCTCTCTCTCTCTCACGACTCAATATTCAGTGTATATTATAAACAGTTTTTTTATTTCAATATTTTTGTGTCCATTTCTTATATATTTTGTGCAAATCTTTTTTGGACTCAATTTTTCTTTTGGTTTTTATTTCTCGGCTCTAAAGCGGACGTTAATATTGAGAAATACTTCATTTTTTTCATTTTCATATTTATTTTGTTTTTGCAAAGAATATTCTTTACGAGAATATTATTTCTAAACACTGTTTCCCATTGAAAACAGAATTTAATTTTCAAAACAAATCTTTCGCTTATCTGGCATTCAATTAAACTTTTTTCGACACAAAAAATGGTGCAAAAAATACATTTACAGTAAAATACAATTTTGGGCACAAAGAAACACCATCATTAATAACATGTAACATACAGTTCCGCATACCAGGGCTCGTGGCACACGTTAACACCACCACCACTTCCCTCTCCCCCTCTTCCCCACGCATTCACACCTTTATTGTTTGTATGTGTCGTTTGTCGGACTAATTGAGACTTAAGGGTATTTTATTTGACGGTCTCTCTCTCTCTCTCTCTCTCTCTCTCCCCATCACTATATTTGTGATGAGAGGGGAAACTCCGTGGAGTGGGTTGTCGTCGGAGACATACTGTAAAGGCTATACTAAACACAGTGTGGATCGCGATTGTGGGGTATGTGTTGTGAGAGCGCCGGCAATATGGTTGATGTCGGATGAATTGGAGGCCACGAATACATCATAATCCGTCACAATCAGGCCCTCACTCTTTCCCCAATAAATTTACTCGCTTTTCATATATATAATAGAGAGAGAGAGAGAGAGAGAGAGAGAGAGAGAGATCACAGACATCAGGAAAGTGAGAGGAAACATATCGCTGGAGAGCACCGGCACTCTCTCTCTCTCTCTCTCTCTCTCTTGAGAGAGAGAGAGAGAGAGAGAGAGAGAGAGAGTAAGAGAGAGAGAGAGAAATATTATTATTATGTTTATTGCGATAAAAAGGGCACCAAAAACAACGGACAACACATATATAGCGTACGAGAAGTTTGTTTGATAACTAAATTTATTCCCATTCACTGTCTATGTTATGTAATAGACATTAATTTTGTGCCCGAGTTTTGTATGTATTATCTGTTATTTGTTTTAGTTTTTTTGTTCGGGCAGTGATTTGCGAAATGCATTACCATTTTTGGGTAATTCACTCACAGAATAACACACAGAATAATATAATATACATGTATATACTCTATGTATAGACAATACTGAGGGAAACAGCACTACAAGCAAACTCATGAATGCATTTATATTTATATTATTTACGTTATATTAGGAGTTGTATATACATTATGTGTATGTGTTGTCTATTATGCATGTAATTCACATAATAATAATAATAATCGCATTCAAAACAAATAGCAAAAACAGAATATTATATGAGATATAAGTTATATAAATATCGGACACAACTGTATAGCTCTCTCTCTCTCTCTCTCTCTCTCTCTCTCTCTCTCTCGGCGAGAGAGTGGTAATGATAATGTGATGCTCACTATTTGGCATATAAGCCAACAGCGCTGATGGCCAGACAGTATGGCCTGACTCATACACCCCTCACCGCCACATATACTCCATGTGTGCCAAACGACTGAAAGGCCAACTCATATCGCGTTAGTAATGGTTAGCCTCTGCCTCTCTCTCTCTCTCTCTCTCTCTCTCTCTCTCTCTCTCTCTCTGTCCACTTTCCCAATGACTCTCTGCTCTCAAACATATTATCTCATGTCTGATGGCTGTCCTCTCTCTGAAGGATCGGTGCATCAAAAATTCATTTCACTCGCGATCTCTCCCATGCCTTATGCCCTGTGCTCTCAAAACACACATTGATTTATATCCTTATCCAACAAAAAAGGTCTCTCGCTATTAGTTTCGCCAAATAGTGGTCTCTCTCTCTCTCTCTCTCTCTCTCTCTTCTCTGGATGTTTAATAGACTTATTTCTTATACACACAAAAAACACCGAGTTTTTTGAGAGATAGAGTAAAGTCTAAGTTTGACTGAGACTTATGGCAATACAACTCCGAGAGAGCGAAGTAAAAACTATTTACTATTTCTCTTATTTTTAAAAACAATAAAAAAGTATATTATATACAGACTATTGTTATATAAAAACACACATATCCTCCACTTCAAGTCAGTCATCTACCAGTGCTCTCATACACTTCCTGCCAGTGCTTGTTATCCACCCATAAATGATTGCGAGTTTGGGATTAGATTTTTATTTTGTGCCGTATTTTTAAGGCATATATAAGGAAAAGGTAGACACGATATGTGAAATATTGCTATTTTAAAAAAGCTTTTGTTTTTAAGTAGAGATATATTCATACGATGTGTTGTTTTCTGGCATTTATTTTTGGTTTGTTATACTTTATAATAATATTCTGTATAAACTTATATATAAAATACACTATTAGGAAAGGTATTGTTGTGAATGATGACTATATGTCTGTATGTTTTGTATCTGTTTTTAATGAAATGCTAAGGCAAGGGAAAAGGCATTTGTTATTTAGACACTACTTTACCTCCACATGAATAGTTTTTTCATTTTTCACAGTCTCTCTCTCTCTCTCTCTCTTTCTCTCTCTCTCTCTCTCTCTCAGAGTATACAACACGTTATCATTCAGTAGTTTTATTTTGTTTTTCGTTTGCCTTTTGTCTTAATATTGTATTTTGCAAAATGTAAATATGAGGGGAAGGTATGGATACGGGAGAGTCATATCAAGGGATCCCATACTTACACACATTCACCACCGGATAATCTCTATGTAATTCTGTGCTATCGTTTGTTTTTTACAGTTGACGTCACAGAATATTAGACAACCGGGTCTTTTGGCTCTCTCTCTCTCTCTCTCTCTCTCGCTCTCTCGTAATAAATATCTCTGTCTATATGTGTAATAGTGATCACTGGGCAGAGAGTGGGAGCACAGGGAGGGATGATTACACTGTCGTTTCAATAGTGATTATATGGCCGACAATTTTACTGCTAATTCCTACTGCCCTCACATCCCATCCCATCATTCAGTTTATCACACGATTCCTTGAAATTATTACTGACAACACATTCCCAGAAATTATTTTGTGTTTTTATTTCAGCAGTAATTTCGCTGACTATAATTTTCAGTGATATATTGCATATAATTTGTATAAAATTGCTTTCTTTAACGAACAGAATAAACGTTATTCACGAATGAAATTGAAAATTTTGATTAGAAAACTAAACATAAGTGTTTGGCAACTGATATACAGCTCTCACTAATACTCTCTCATCACTTAATGGCAAATAGAGAAAGAGAGAGAGAGAGAGCTGGACTTATACCCAAAAACACATACTCTATTATTTTAAAAGTCTGCAAAATTGATATAACTATACACACACTTCAGAAGTCCAGTTCCCATACCATACCATACAATATATAACACTAGTATGTATTCACCCAATACTATGATATACTATAGTTACCAATAAAACAGTGTTTGATAAATGAATTAGGATTTCATGACTGGAAGATTAGTTCATGAATAATGATGTTTCGGATACAAAATCCAAGTCTCCAAATAAATTACACTATTTTTTACGTAACAATATATCCACATATTTATTGATAGAGAATTTATTTTTTCCATACAATCTATAATTTGACTCAAAATATATAGATATTATGGAAACTATTATTTTTCCGTTCCGATCATTGCGTGGTATGAGAGAGAGAGAGAGAGAGAGAGAGAGAGAGAGAGAGAGATGAGGACATTGGCTGCAATTGAAACTTTGTGAATAAGAGAGAGAGAAAGAAAGAGAGAAAGAAAGAAAGAGAGAGAGAGAGAGAGAGAGAGAGAGAGAGAGAGATGGCTTTTAAAACGTACATAACTTTATGAGTGCTATTAATGTGTAATACAGAGATAATAGCGGGGAAAAGGACTTTATATATGAACGCCATTCCAGTCCCGATATTATACGAATTCATCTTTAAATATGTCTCTCCTATTCTCTCTCCCTTTCTCTCTCAAAACCAACATTTTTGCCATTCATATGCTTTCATGTTTTGTACATAACGTCCCATAAGTTTTTTGTTGCAACAAAACAACAACAAAAATACTATAAATAAAAAATAAAAGACTAGTCTTTAAGTCTAAATATGTTTGGTTTCGCTCCGTTTGGCCCATAATAGGGCTGAAGGGCTGCCGCGGGTCTGGACTCACATAAATTAGCGCTCATTTTATATTATATAATATATATTATGTGTTTTAGTTGCTGTTAACTATCCTAAAAGAACATAGCGTATAACTCATGAAGTTTTTGGCTATTAATCTAAACATGGTTAAAAATTATATACAAGGGGTGATGCGATAGCCGTACAGATATAGCGTAAATCATATTTATATTTAAGTGTTTTGTCACTGAAAACAATTTATCCTGACTTTAATCTGGCATTCAATTTGATTTTAAATGTGATTTATAAATAATATTTCATTCAAATACATATAAAATATACTATATTATATATCATTGACAAACATAATTAATATTATTAAACAGTATATGAAAATACCGATCGCTTTAATAGTCTTTTATATGAATTGATGATTGAATTTGATTTTTATCACTTTCTCCACTGTATTGATGACCGAAAAATAACGGTTAATATTATATAATCTATTTTAAAAGCCTTCTCTCTCTCTCTCTCTCTCTCTCTCATACCACGCAATGATCGGAACGGAAAAATAATAGTTTCCATAATATCTATATATTTTGAGTCAAATTATAGATTGTATGGAAAAATAAATTCTCTATCAATAAATGCGTGGATATATTGTTACGTAAAAAATAGTGTAATTTATTTTGAGACTTGGATTTTGGATCCCAAACATCATTATTCATGAGCTAATCTTCCAGTCATGAAATCCTAATTCATTTATCAAACACTTTTTTATTGGTGACTATAGTATATCATAGTATTGGGTGAATACATACTAGTGTTATATATTGTTTGGTATGATATGGGAACTGGACTTCTGAAGTGTGTGTATAGTTATATCAATTTTGCAGAGACTTTAAAATAATAGAGTATGTGTTTTTGGGTATAAGTCCAGCTCTCTCTCTCTCTCTCTCTCTCATACCACGCAATGATCGGAACGGAAAAATAATAGTTTCCATAATATCTATATATTTTGAGTCATTCTCTCTCTCTCTCTCTCTCTCTCTCTATTTGCCATTAAGTGATGAGAGAGTATTAGTGAGAGCTGTATATCAGTTGCCAAACACTTATGTTTAGTTTTCTCATCAAAATTTTCAATTTCATTCGTGAATAACATTTATTCTGTTCGTTAAAGAAAGCAATTTTATACAAATTATATGCAATATATCACTGAAAGTTATAGTCAGCGAAATTACTGCTGAAATAAAAACACAAAATAATTTCTGGGAATGTGTTGTCAGTAATAATTTCGAGGAATCGTGTGATAAACTGAATGATGGGATGGGATGTGAGAGCAGTAGGAATTAGCAGTAAAATTGTCGGCCATATAATCACTATTGAAACGACAGTGTAATCATCCCTCCCTGTGCTCCCACTCTCTGCCCAGTGATCACTATTATACATATAGACAGAGATATTTATTACGAGAGAGCGAGAGAGAGAGAGAGAGAGAGAGAGAGAGAGAGAGAGCCAAAAGACCCGGTTGTCTAATATTCTGTGACGTCAACTGTAAAAAACAAATGATAGCACAGAATTACATAGAGATTATCCGGTGGTGAATGTGTGTAAGTATGGGATCCCTTGATATGACTCTCCCGTATCCATACCTTCCCCTCATATTTACATTTTGCAAAATACAATATTAAGAC
>CAJPIZ010000983.1:0-19293 GCA_905368565.1 Medioppia subpectinata | reverse complement strand
GTACAACTTTTAATTAATTAAGAACAGCCGAGTTTATTAAAATCGGTTTACAAATGCCTGATCTACACATGTTTAAGATAACCTACTCTTGTAATGCTTTTCAATGCAAATATGCAATCATCAAAAATGGTTTACACAGACTGTACATTAGTAATGTAACATTACATTACATAATACAATGACAATTATTTATTATGATAACTAATATTTTGTATGGCATATACAAAAATCGCGAATATATAATAGTAGTTTACTAGCGTACTCAGCCATTTAAAGTTTAAAATATTATTAGTTTATTAAACAATTTAATAACTTTGAAGTGTTTTATTTCAAAATATAAACATTGACATTCACAAATTGCTCACAACCACTGTTACCAACCCCCTCTCCTATTTCTGTTGTCTATCGACTCTCACACCTCCCTATTATATGTTACTGTTGTAGATGAATAGTTCATTTAGTTGGAATAGTATACTTGATTTAACACTGTCTGGAAAAGTAAATGTAAATATGTAAATGTATTTTTGAATAAACGAATAAGTGAAGTGTATGTGTACTAAAATTGGTAAAGATACCAAAGTTAAAACCATATAAGGTATTCTTTTTTATAAATAAATGAATGAGATTATTTATTGATAATATTAAAATAAATATACCGATACACGATTCAGATAAATAATATATTGTTTTATGTTGTCATTAATCTATGTTGATAAAGTTACTGTACACATTTCTATTCGTTATTAACAGAGAATAATTCCTTATTTATAAACTATAAATTAATTGAATTACAAAGATTAGTATAATATACAGTATGATAATTTTGCAAGAACATTGCCATATATGGCAATTACCCGCGTTCTAACAAATAACCAATAAAATTGTATTGAATATACTTGAATGTAAACTCACGGCTATATAAATAATGATGTTTAATATTTTTTATATCGTTTTCTCTATTTATTTTTTAAAAAGTTGTTTAATTTTCAAACCGTGTGTTTCTATTCTCTCAACCATATTGTAAAGCACAGGAACTACAGGGCCTGAAGTGAGACGTCCATTAAGTCGGCGATTACCACATATATTGACTCGAAATACAATTATATCACACTTTCATTACAAATATTATTATTTGCACAAAATATAATTTCTAACATGTAAGTATTAATAAAATTTTTACTAATTTATATTTTACTTTTTTGTATTTTACATATATCTACAGATATTATAATTATTGGCAATCATTGCAAGATTGTGCTAATAATTTGATAAAATGGACAAAAATATTTCACACAATCCTATGTATCCAAAAGACTCTTTGGACCGATTCGGTGATGACATGTGTCAATACATATTGTCTTACCTGTCATTTGAGGACCGATTCCGATGTGAATGTGTGTCCACTCAATGGCAACAATTGATATTCACGACACAAACAGAGCTCACAATAACTGAGGGATTAGTGTCGGCAAAAAGTGAGCCACAAATCGGGAAAATTGTCAAAAAGTGTACAAACATTCAAACCATCAAAATTGGTTCACTAGACTTTGGCCCGTCTAATAACCTAATAATCATAAACTTTATTAAACAGTGCCGTAATGTACGCGAAATAGCATTTCCACCCGTGCATCACCATAATGATCTTGTTAAATGGTGGCGATATTTATTTAACTCTCGCAAAAATACCCGTTTATTCCCATCGCTTAGCAAACTATCGGTCAGTTTTAACGGTAATATTAGCGACAATTTTCACTCGTTTGCCAACATTTACGGCAAACAAATCAAATCGCTTTCAATTAATTTGAGAGGATATTACGGATCGCCAAACGCTATCAACAATACAATTATGGCCACTTTATCTGGATTTAACTCGTTAATTGACCTACAAATTGTATGTGGTATTTTTAGCAATGTAATTTCGCCCGATTTTATTCACCAGTTTAAACAAATTGGCATAAAATGTGTTAAATTGAGACGACTTTCGCTGTCAATGAAAAACGCGGCCGAAGTAATGCCACCAATTAATGAGTGTTTCACACAATTAAAGCGATTAAATATTGTAAATAAAACATCCAATGGATTGCTTTTAACCCGCGATTCACTCAATTGTTGCACACATTTAACACATTTTACATCAAAAACTTATTGAATTAAATAATTAAATAATACTTTATTCACCATGGACAATGTAAGCGATAAATGTTTCACAAATATTTATTTTATTTTTGTTCATTTTAGCTTGTAATAAAAATGTACATAACTTAAGACATTGTTTGCAACTTAAAGTAACTTGTAACTTACAAATTGTAACCATTTCACTTACACATGTTGTGGAAAATAGTTACAAATAAAAAATACACATTCTCTTTATAAAATTTTTTTTATAAACCTATTTATTAATCTAAATTTAATAATAAATAATTTTATTAATCATTTAATATATTTATCTAAAACTATAGCCAACGGAATAATAATTGATTTATATTTTAATTCACCATGGGTTTCTGCTAACTCGCATTTATTATATAAATGCAAGCGATAACAGAAAATAATAATAAACCATATTGTAATTTGCAATAATGTCAAAAAATATATAAAATTCTAAATTATAACAAAAAACAATATACAGTATAATACAAAACTTACATTTAATATTAAAATGTATATAATTAGCACTAAAGTAAATTAACAAAACATATAACATTGTACAAACAAATAATTAATACCTAATGTTAACTACACATTAAATTAAATTGATCAAACGAATAAATGAATAAATAACCATGCTTATTCTCAGCCAGAAATTGGTGGCAGCATTTGTGCAAGGTTATAATCATCGGTTATATCGGACTTAATGTGACACAATTTCTGGACAATTGCCGATATGAAACAGTCGCCCAATACGTTGGTTACGGTACGCATGCGATCCCTAATTAATGTGAATAAAAACCAATAATTCATTATCATACATTATCATAATCAATGTTTAATCTAGCTCTACTAACATTAACCAATCCATAGTCATGGTATAGGCGAGTATATCCAGGGGATAATCAATGCCAATAACCGCGCAATAGGATATAAAATGCACCAGGGATCCACCACTAGCCGGTGCGCTGGGTATAGCCATTGACATGATCAGGGTAAATATGCTAAACAAAATACAGAAAATACTCAGGATAAGTTAAAAACAAGTGGTACAAATGAGACATACCATAAAGTGATCAACATGTGTAGTGTGACTGAATGGTTGTGCATTTGGGCCACAAATAAAGCAACGGCCGGGTAGTACATGGCTGAGCCATTCATGTTAATGTTCATACCCAGTGGCAACACAAACTGTGCCACCGATGGATGTAGGTGATATTTTTCCATCATTGTCTTTATGGTAACCGGCAGTGTTAGGGCGCTTACCATAGATTAAAATACATGTAATTTGTAAGTTACCTGATGGATTGGTTTTAGCTAGCACTAACCTCGATGCCGTGCCAAATGCCAACAAAATTACCGGCGTAATAGTGGCGTAAAATTTAAATGGATTTTTGCGTACAATTAAAAAATAGACAGTTGGGTACACTACGAACCAAATGCACGAGAATGTTATGATCGCGGTAATGTATAACATGCCCAGTTGGCCGATAATTTTGCTTGGTGATTTCATTTTCACAGCTTCCACAAACATCCAGCAAAACATACCGATTGGCATTACTCTGGCAAAATTGTATTATGATTATTTTGATGATTAATAATATAATTATGCATTATGCAGTAATTTTGCTTAAAACAATGAGCATGGTTACTTTAACAAAGACATCATGATTGTCAGGATAACCGCATTGGTTTCGTACAGAATATTCCTGATATTCTCGGCCTTTGAATCCAACTGTAAAACAGCGAAACCCAATACGAGTGCGAATACACACAAACCCAACATATTTGGTTTGACCGCCCGTTCGGCCACTTTCTTGTAGCCGAGGGTCAGATTTTGGGGGTCGAGCGGTACGAGTGCTGTATAATGTGTGGTAAACGCTGCGGCTATAATGTTATCAGGTACTAAATTCCTATATTTAATTGTGGTTAAATTTAAGTAAATAAATTATTGTAATTATTAAAATTACACTAAAGTTAAAGCAAAAGTTATGCCTTTGCACTAATGAAAAACTTATTTAAAATACCATAACGTACACAATATTTGGTATTACCATGATAATACTGTTACTAATTCATTTTATAAGTATGTTTAAATTATAAAGCGTGCTACATAAGCATAATTTATGTAAAATTTATGTAAATGTAAATTTAGATTTAATAATTATTATGTTTATAATCAATTGTACTAAACAAATGTATTAATACAAACATAACTTACATAAACATGTCGTAAATGCTCTCGTCTTGACTGGAGATCATTTGTTTGATGTCACGACCGACTGGTGATGAGGACTGACCGGCCGTCACATCCCTATGACTGGCCTCACGGGCCGACACATCCCTTACCCCTGGCCTTATCGTAAATATCATGAATATAGAAAATATGATGCAAAACATGGTAAACACTATAACCAATATAAATGTCAACACAATCATTCGCTTATTTTCACCACGTTTTGTAGCCGTTATGCCTGATGTAAATAGATTGCAAAGTTAATGATTATAATAAAAGTGTCATTTTTATTTAGTTTTATAACATTTTAAACACTAATGTAATATAGACTTGCTTGATACAATTATCCAAACTCGTATCTATTGTTAAATATATATTAATAAATATATCAAATTATTATTAAAATAAAAATTATCATTTTTTTTGCTGCCTAACGAATTACATGAACATTTCTGGTCACTCTATCAAACCTGAGTTTTAACTAGTGTTTACGCAACTTATAATATTAATAATAATTTATAACATACTTGTGGACAGGGACGAAACAATGAAGGGCACAATGATCATTTTAAACGCACGTATAAGTAAAGTGCCCGGAAGTCCGATATATACCAACGCTATGGGACTTATAGTGAATATGGACTTCATTATAAACCCTAGAGTTAGGCCCATAATAGCGGCCAATATAATTAGTAGCGAGTATTTATTTTCATTGCACCAAACCTTGTTAAAAATTGCCACGATTTAAATAATTATCATAGTTAATTGTAATCTACATACTTTTATTTTATCCAGTGACATTTTTCATTTAAATGATAATTATTTGCACAAATTGAATAAATTTATCTTAAATGTTTTTACAGTGTTTTGAATTAAGTTCTTGTTTATATTGAAATGTTACATTATGGTGATAAATGTAATATCCTAATATCCCAATATTTAATTAGACCTTGATTCCACTTAAACATTTATTTCTTCTCTGTTATTTACAATTAAATATAAAAATAATATTTTTTTTTTATTAAATAATAATTAATTAAAATGTGTTGACAAGGTTAAAATAAATATAACTCACATCATAAATAAATTAATTAAATGTATTAATCTAAATGTACTAAATCTATGCAAAACTCGAATCAAAATACAAATAAATCATAAATAAATAAAATTAAAATAATTAACCAGCACAAATCTAACACCTTAAAACCACTCACAAACACTAGATACTTTACTTTATACATCTTCATGTAATATTCAATTTGAATAAAGTTAAAATACAATTAAAACATAATTTTGTAAAAATATAATAATAAAGTAACAAATAAAAATGTTAAATAAAAACAGGTTTTTATTTTTCCATAACACAGTCAATACATGTATGAATTAAGCTGAAGCTTAAGAGTCGGATATTTGTCGGCCAGTTTACGAGCAGACACTTCGCTAAACTCATCGCTACCGTAGAGACCGATGGTTTGAATTGTGGCCAAACGTGACAACGCGTACAACAAGGCGTCAGTGATGCGGACGTTCGACAGCCATAAGTACTGCAGTGACGGAAAGTATGTGTCAATAGTGGCCGCGAACTCGTCGTTAATCACGTGATTGTATGCACTGATTGTCAAATGCGTTAAACACCGGCACTCAGACAGCGCGCCGGCCGTCAGCGCAAAGTCGTCGGGAAAATAGCCGCTGATCTCCAGCCGTCTCAACAGTCGAAAGTGTCGGTCAATTGTGGCCACGATTTCGGTCATCACAGCCGCTGAGCTGACCGTCAAATTGACGGACAGTGACCGCAACTGTTGACAATTGGCGCCGATTTGTCGCAAATGATTGGGTATGGCGTGAATGGCCTCCGAGTCGGTGCACCTGTATTTGATGTTCAGGTGTCGTAAGGCCTGTATTTGGGACCTATCATCGCCACCGGTGACTGAGCTCTGGTCGTACCCCCAGTCCATCTCCACGTCCGCCGATTTGAACGCCATTTTCCCGTTTTCTTTGGCGAATAAGTGGTCAAAACAATCGCCCGAATACTTAAAGCTGTAGTTTTTCCAACAAAATCGCATTGTTTTCTATGAGATATGAAAAACACAATTGAAAAACAATTTTGATTTCAAACAAAAATCAAAAGTTTTCAAAGAGATAAGTATATAGGAGTCCTATAATAGGACTGCATACCATTGCGGATAATCCCTGGATTAGCCCTTAACTTACAATTATCTCATCTCATATGACTTTTGGTATTTAAATATACTGTAATATTGAAACTTGTCTTAACTTAATGCAAACTAATGTCACTTTTCATAAGAAAGCATTTGTTTAAAAATATATATTTAAATTACAATGTGCTGAAAATTGATAGCTTTTGTCATGTGTTGTCAGTTTACATACTATATTGTATTAAAATTACTTAATTTGATACTTAAGATTTTAATTATATATTTGTTTATTAATTATACTATTAATTTTTAATGGATTACTTTTTTGTTTATAATTAATAATTATTAATTATACATTTTTATTTATTCATTTAAAAAATTAAGCATTATTTTTTATAAAATAACATTTTAAATAAATTGTACAATAAATTATATACAGTATTTGATGTTTAAACAAGCAACAGTATATTTTTTTTAATAAATCATGAAATTAAAATTTTTATACATTATTTCATTATAAGTGCAAAAGTGTAGCACTTTATCATTGCGTTGGTATAGATATCTGGTCGACATTTATCTGTTATTATTAATAAGTTATTAAATACTGTCAGATAATAAAGATAAAAATATTGATTTACCTTATTATACACTATTCCATACAACTTAAGTTATAGATTATAATAATATTTTATATTGAAATATAAAGTGATTGTTAAATATAACAGAGTTTTGTGTTAATAATGGTTAATAAAATGCAAAAAGTTGTTAACAAAAACCAGACAAAGACATCACAAAACTATCCAAAAGACTATTTCTCTCGATTTGGTGATGACATGTGTGGACACATATTGTCTTACCTGTCATATGAGGACCGATTCCGGTGTGAATGTGTGTCCAAACAGTGGCAGAGATTAGTCTTTACGACACAAACAGAGCTCATAATTAACGATAAATTGATACAAAACTATTCAAATTTGAAACAATTTGAGACAATAATGAAAAAGTGTTCAAACATTTCATTCATAAGCTTTTCAGCGGACAGATATACGTCCCGTAAGCCTATCAACGCATACCAGAGGCATTACATATACCCACTGGCCTTACAATGGATGGTCATTATTGTCAAACACTGTCCCAAATTAATCGCTATTCATCTCAACGAAACCACCTTGATCAAAGCAGAGTCCATTGAGCTCCTGTACGATAGGTTTGGCCCACAATTACAGTCAATTGTTTTTACGCCAAACAGACTTAAACCCTATTATAACTCAATGATTAAACACATGAGTAATTGCCATAATTTACGTAAAATGAGCTTGGTGTCCAAGTATGGTTGCGCCGCATGGAAGCCAGATTTTAGCAAATTATTTGATCAAGATCGTTTATCATTTACTAAACTCGAGAGCGTATCGTTTGAATATTACGATTCATTGGCCAATAGGTTTAACATGTTTATCGATGACTACCATGGTCAAATTAAAACAATTTACGTAGTGCTCGCTTCACGCGATAATCTTAACATGGTTAATAAAAATATATCACGTTGTAATGAGTTAATTGAGCTGACATTTATACTCCATCATAAGCCAGAGTCACAAAATTTTAACCATTGTTTCAAAGAGATTGGCGTTAATTGTGTTAAATTGCGTTCACTTTGCTTAGAGTTGTCGGCAAATGTTAGCCAAATATTGCCCACAATTAATGATTGTTTTAAACAATTAAAACAATTGCATATTAGTTGCAAATCAATCGATGGTTTTTGTTGTCATCCTTTTCTACTATCAATGGATTCACTAAATGAATGCAAAAGTCATATATCAAGTAAGTGTATATCAACATCAAACTAATTAAAACATTTTTCATTTAAAATAATTACATAATTTACTTTGGTTCTTTAAGTATTTCAAATTTAGTAAATATTCTTGCAAATTCTGTTGTGTATTCTGTGAATATTTTACTTAAAGTATGAATTCTAATATTTTATACTACAAAATAATAATGAATATACAACAAACTAAGTATTCTATTTAGTATTTAAATGAATCACTTTTTGATAATAGTTGTTAATTTAGTTTAAATTACCAAAATTAGTGATTTCTTTAGTAAATATGTGTAATATAGATGTCGCTAATATAGAGTGGTTGAAAAGGGTAAAGTTCAATGTTAATGGGTGCTGGGCCCAAAATTGTATATTAAAAAATTTTATTTTTTTTTAAATTTGCAAAATTAATTATCATCGTAAGCATAATTAAAATTAATATAACTGATGTTTGGTAATGACGTTATTCACTATAAAAAACGTACATAACTGATACTCAATTTCTTAATTTTGGTATAACTTTTATCTCTTATGTCAAATTTCAGAAATTCCTTCGGATTTCGATTCTACTCTTCAATACCTTTCTATTGATATATAATATGATATGGTTATTTATAAAATATAAGATTTGATTTTCAAAATTTTACCGATATAAGTGGTCACTGCGGCCAACCCCGAGGTCACTTTACCATATTAAGTATACCACTAGATATTGTAGATCAAGTACTTTCAGTATATAAAATATCTCTTGGGTGCAAGCGGTCCCACTTTTGAACATACACCTTTAGTCTAAATGTTCATCGAGACCCCTAAACGTTCCTAAACTTTCACCACTAACATCTCTAAATATAATTACTCACAACCATTTCTATATTTTAGATTCTAAAATAAAAATTCAATATAAAATATACAGCATTGTTAGGCCAAGCCTAGCCACCCTAATCTACACTTACATTGTTACTACACAAAGCGCATGTGCTCGATGCAAATTGTATTACATTCGACTGGTGTTCGCACATGCGCTTTGTGTAGTAACAATGTAAGTGTAGATTAGTGTTGCTAGGTTTGGCCTAACAATGCTGTACAACATGATAAATGATGTTGTTGTGATGATGTTGATAATAATGATAATAATGTTCTGTACTATTAATATTTAAAATTTGACATACTGTATGACTATATATAAAATTTATTTTAGTGTAATTAATGAATATTAAATGTCATAAAATTATATGTGTATTGTAGAGCCAAACCGTCCACAACACCATGTCCTATGGCCATTCGGACAGGTTGCCGTGGCGGCCGGCGGTTTCCCTTGTATAGTATAGGTAGGTGACGAGTATCAACAAAGGAAACCCTACCTTAGTATTGTGTTGTCGTTAGGCCGCTATTTGTATGGTGTCCATTTCTGGTCCTCGGGTCTTGAATTGGGTTATAATGAATAGACTTTGGGTTTAAGTTAAAATAACAGTTATTTATTTAATAACACATAAGTAAAAATACACATAAGTATAGTATAATCGGCAAAACCAGGAGTTTAGTGGTGTTTTAGACAAGAACCCAAATTGTGTGTATTGTGTGTTGCATAGGGGTTATATAGTGGGCATCTACCTAATAACAAGTGTTTCTATTGGGTCATTTGGTAGAGTTGAATAAAAACTCTAATCAATTATTGGTTGAGTATCATTAACAATCGTACCGCCCAGTGTATACGGCATGACTCGGGTGGTGTCACAAAACAGTGTGTGGAAGTGAGTGTGTGACAGAGATAAGACAGTATTATAAATAATTGATTATATAGTAGATAAAGCATAATGTGTTGTATTATGTAATTGTGTTTTATAATAAGGATGCATTATATAGAGTATGTATAAAATGAAAAGTTATTTAATTTCCACTCTATAGTATTATAAATAATTGATTATATAGTAGATAAAGCATAATGTGTTGTATTATGTAATTGTGTTTTATAATAAGGATGCATTATATAGAGTATGTATAAAATGAAAAGTTATTTAATTTCCACTCTACAATATGTTTAGTAATTATAGCCTCACATACCCTGTATTTAATTATAGCAATTATATTTTAAACATTTTGAATAAATTTATTTTAGTTTATTAAAAGCAGAAGCAATTAAAATAAATATTATCGTATAGAATAATAAACTTTTTAAAAGAAATTAAATGGGAAATCAAGGATAAACAACTTAATGCTAATCACATGCAAAATAATGAATGTACAAAATAGTTACACATAATTCTAGAAATTTTGAAGTTTAATTATGTTTTAGTTTTATTAGAGCTTCAAAGTGACATATTCTATGAGAAAACACTATATTCATTAAAAATGTACACTTTTCTATCAATAGAATTAATGATATTTATATTCATAATAATATGGTCTATAATTGTATTTTTTGCCACATTTATGCAAATATTTTGCGTTAAATATTGGGATAAAAATCACAATAAAAATACAATAAATAAAATATTGAATTGTTTTTCACTGATCGCTAATTACCGCAAATCTATTCAAATAAATGACTTAAAAGTGGGCCAAAAGGGCAACGTTTTGGATGGTATCCGGGGGTTAATTCATATCATCTCCGTTTTAGTACACTGTAATTTTATCATCGGTGTCTACACGCCCGAAAATAAAAATTACACCATGAACGTATATGATGATAAATTATGGTGAGTATTTCAATCAAAATTCATGTTGAATATATATAATAAATTACCTATTACAATTTATTTATAAATACATACATTCTGTTCATTTATGCACATTAATAACATATTATGTTTATTTAAACTGTATAAAAAGTAAAATTTGTGTTCGATATTAAATATTATTTTATTATATCCAGGTATTCACTCTATTATGGAAATAGATACGTATTAAGTATGTTGTTTATGATTAGTGGTATGGCATCAATGAAATGGTTTATACGGGAGTCCCATAAATATAATGATAAAAATATGGTGAAAGTCAGTGTCAGATACCTAACCGACCGATTGATGAGAATTATTCCCATTTATTATTTATGGCTTTATTTTTATATTATTTTTGTGAAATATTTTACAACAAATCGTTTTTACGACAAACGCGTGGAAGAGATGTGTTCTCACAAATGGTCTCTTAATATACTATTTGTCGCTAATATTGTCGGAAGGGATCAAATGGTATGGTATTTACATTTTCACATTCATCCATGCTCTCTCTCTCTCTCTCTCTCTCTCTCTCTCTCTCTTTCTTACTCTNTTTAAAGCGTGATTTTTTATCACCTTGCTTATAATTAAAATTCAATATGTGTTTTTATTACAGTGTTGTTAATCAAACGTTAAATGAATCACACATAACAATATACCGTTATATCTCGCTCTCTCTCTCTCTCTCTTTCTCTCTCTCTCTCTCTCTCTAAAAATTGAAAATAATTATTTACTTATAAAAGTGCATGCCTCACATCTGGACGTATTGCGTATTAGTTCAACTAATTGTCATTATCTTGCCGATCATGATACTACTTATTAAGTAAGTCATTAAATATAAAATATTCCATAATGATGAATCTTTGTATAGACAATTTAAAATTGCCGTAATTCTGGTAATAATGGCTAATGTATTGTCAATTGGATCAACAATTTATATAACGTCTACATATGATAAGGCAGTGGAGAGCGCGAGCGACCAGTTTATAATAACAAATATACCATTAAATATGTTTTTGTAAGTTTTGTAAAATTAATATACAGTAATCATTATAAAAGCAATACTATCATTCTAAGAATTCTATTTAAAGCGTGATTTTTTATCACCTTGCTTATAATTAAAATTCAATATGTGTTTTTATTACAGTGTTGTTAATCAAACGTTAAATGAATCACACATAACAATATACCGTTATATCTCGCCGTATGTCAACGGACTACTATTGGGATATTTTGTCGAAAAACAATACGTAACCAAAATCTACGCCAACCGAACCGTTCGCAAAATTATCGCGTTATTAGCCGTCTGTTTGACCCTATCTTTTACCGCTCTAATGCTAAGACAGAGCCAATACTTCGGTGACCTCCCGGTGCTCACAGCCCTGGAGAGTGGACTCGCAGTGATCGGGTTGTCACTGATTTGTGGCTTTATTATCATTAGCCATATGGAGAATACTACATCGTGGTTAAGCAAATTGTACATGGCCCCATTTTGGCGGCCCATACGCTCCATACAACAGACCTCATATCTGGCACACCCTATACTCGCCTATTATTTGGCGCATGTGTTTCCCGACGTAAAGTTTACAGTTGGGACATATAATTTGATACTAATTTACAGCGCGATTTGGACCATAATTAACTTTGCAGTTATGATTCCCCTGAGTCTGTGGTTTGAGATACCGTTCAGTCGTTTATATGATATGCTCTCGAAATACATGTTTGAGTCAAATGTCGGGACAAATAATTCAGAAATACGACAAAATAAAGATGAAAATGATATTCAAAAAAATAAATGAGTGTATTATTAAGGAAACAAATGAAATAATTTTGTATTTTCTTAAAGAATTTATAGAATGTATTCAATATAATTATATTTTTTTTATAAGTTTAAAAATTTTTTGAGTAAAAGTATTTTATTTTGTACATAATTATATTGTTAGTTATTGCCAGTGTTTGCGGGTATTTTAGGTGCATGATAAATATAGGTTTGTATTGCCGGAAGTCGGAGTTGAACTCCGGGCGTAACTCGTCGGGTAAAAACGGGAACGACAAGTGATACCCCGTGCTGTATCGTACATTTTAAAATTTTGCATAATTTAAAATTAAACAACTAGGACATTATAATCATGTTAATCAATTTAAATAATTTTGATGTAAACCCATTAAAAGAAAACATTTTTACAATTAAAACAAATAAAATATTCAATATTACGTCAATCAATCAAATTAAATATTTAATTCATTTATTAATGAAAAATAAAATAATTATTTTTAAAATAAAATAATTATTTTTAAAATAAAATATTAAAATATTTATTATAAATAATACCCAAATGTGTTTAAAAACAAAATAATTTTAATATCTGTAATTTCTTGAATACCATGACAAATAATTGCCATATTTTAATTAGCGTAAAAGGTAGCCTTGATCAATAGTGAATATTAATTTTAATATCTTTTACGATAATTATAGTAATTATACAAAAATATTTATATCACATGTTTAGAGTTTCTAAATCAGGATAATATGATTTCTAACTTCTGATAATGTCTGATGTCAATATATTTTTATTTTAAAACTATAGTAAGTAACAAACATTTAAATTACCTAATATTAGCTTCAAAAATGGTAATTTACCAATCTTTACAATTACAAAAATATTTTATACATGTGTACGAGACGTGAGCCGAGTGTCTCGTTTTGCCAGCTGTCACTCGTGCCAAGTGAAGTGACGGCTCTAATCGGTCGCAACGGTTCGTTTGTTCTAGGCCCGAGCCTTTCCAACGGGTGTCAGCTCCGAGCGTCGGAACTGACGGTCTGTCCAACTGATGGACGGGTGTGAGTACTCCTCACCAGTGATGCTCTCACTCTTCGGATCCCCTCCGGTCGGCGATGTGAGTGCACTCCGTCCGCACACTCGCCACCACTCGCTGTTGGTCAGTAGTGCTCCTACTCTCGGATCCTCTCCGGACGTCAATGGAGGCGCACTCCGGCCGCACGCCTACCACTGCTCGCTTGGGGGTCAGGGCTCGCCGTAACCCACGCGCACTCTATCTTCGGCCGCTAGGCGTTCGGTGACCAGTCGGTGCTCCCGACTGCGGAACTGATTGCTGCACGCGTTGATGGGCTCACCAGTCGAGCGCGTGTCACCGATAGAGTGGCGTCGAGTCGTGTGTTGACCAAACACTTGGTTATAAAATAACTTAACGTTTATTGAATGCAAACCAAAGGGACTCTAACTACACAGCAGAGAGAGCACGCCTTATATAGGGGATAGAGAGGGGCGTATATACAGTACAGATAGTTGGGGTTATTCCATAAAAACGATATAAAATATTAGTTTATAAAACATTACTCCTAAACTCTGAGATCAGAGCTCTAAACACCAGAGGTGGCACACATGCATTAATAATAATTGCATAGCTTTTAAATTTGGCCTCCAAGTTAAGGCGTTGTTTAAATATTTAACACTTTATACTTAAATATAATTAATTTTACTGTTATTTTATATTATATAGTATTATATCAATTCTGAAAACAAGCAGTTGTGTGAACCAAACGCTGAAATTTTGTCAATTCACACAACTTATATAATACTGTATGAGTTTTGCATTTTTATTTATGCAACCGATAATTTATTGATAAATATCATATTTAAAATATGATATTTAAAAAAACTTTAAAATATCATTTTATTTAATTTACGATTGTCATTAAACACTAAAAAACATCTTGCAAATTAATTGGTTTGTTTGCGTTTAAAATGAGATAAGTTTTTGTTAAAGTATTAAAATATGCAAAAAAAACTAATTCTTGTGATTAATTTTGTGATAAATTATTTGCTTATATTGTGGGTTATGTAATGCTTTTGCAATATTTTCAGACGATAGATCTCTATAGATTAATTTCAATATTATTTAATATATAATTTATTTTGTGGTCAAATATAATTGTATTAAAATGGCAAATGTCGGACAAATTACTTTATACAAGACATTTGTTATAGTATTCATAATCTTAAGTCTATTGTACATGAATTTAATCGACTCTTCGCTACTGAATATATTCAAAATTTTATGTCAATTTTTTGGTGCCATAACTGTATTGATACAAATCTCGTGGCTTTTGGCTAATATATTGCGAAACTATTCACACCGGGAGTACATATCGGCCAAAAATCGTGCCGTTCTTATCACTGGATGTGATTCGGGTTTCGGACATCACTTGTGCTATCGCTTGGATTCCTATGGGTTTCACGTGTTTGCGGGCGTTTTGGCCACCGATAGCCAGAGTGCGGCCAAACTTCGCACAAAATGTTCACATCGTTTGAAAGTCATTAAACTGGACGTCACTCTCGAAGAGGACGTGAGGCGTGCGGTCGCGGCGATAGAGGTGTCGGGTGTGGACTTGTGGGCAGTGGTCAACAACGCCGGCGTCGCTCAGTTCGCGTTCCTAGAGATGGGGGCCGGGATTGATATTTTTACCAAGACTTTTGCCGTCAATGTGTTTGGTTTGGTTCGCGTCACTAAACACTGTCTGCCACTCTTGCGACGCTCGGGCGGACGGGTAGTCAATATGGCCAGTGTTGCCGGTAATCTTATGATCACTATATTTCATAAATGTCTGAAATATTTATCAATTATATACTGTATTAACAATAATTAACTACTTTTTTGTCTGATAATTGTCTCGTTATAATTAAATTGCATGTTTAGGTCGTTTCACGTTTTGGGGAATAACCGCGTATTGTATGTCAAAACACGCGGTCAGAGCCTTCTCTGACGGACTGCGCAAAGAGTTGACCGGTTTTGGCGTAAAAGTGGTGACAATTGAGCCAAATATGTACAAAACAGAGATGGTTAACATAGATGTACTCAATAAGGCTATTAAAAACCAATGGCTCCAAACGGATGGCCAAATACGGCAAGAGTACGGCGGCGACCAGTTTTACCATCAATTCAAACGCCGAGTGCGATATAATCTCCAGATATGCAGACCTGATATCCACGAAGTGTTGGACATCCAGCAGAAGGCGGTCACTCTTCGGGAACCCGACCTCTACTATAGATGCGCTGCCACTCTGGATAAGCCGGCGCTTTGGTTGTTAAGCGTTTTGCCCGAATCGGCTCAAGACTATCTCCTCACCGGACGGGTGTGGAAATCAATGCTTGATTTGCGTCAATGCAAACAATAGCAACCAATTTGTGACAACATTTGACACAAACACTCAATTCATTGCCTAAAAATTACATTTTCTGTCCATTTACTATAAAGTTTAAAAAAGCTCAATGTGTAAATTAAACAATTTAACATTAAAAATAAAATAAATTTTACATATTTTAATCAAATGCAATTTTATTGTAATAAAATTATTAACGTTTTGCTTCAATAATATTGAGATTTGTTTTAGTGATCAAAAACTAATTGGTTTTATTTGTAAACTTTTTGCTTATTAAAAATTTCCTACTTAAAAAATAAACAAGATTGTTTTGAATAAAAACATTCCCAAAAGATAAGCAGTTATAATTAGTTATTAATCATTATTATTAATTTCTATTGAATAAAATTTTTAATTAATTAATTTAAATTTATATATAGTGCATGATTAAATTTAAGTGTTATGAATGTTAATTATTTGACACAACTATTTGGGAAGTTTTAAATGCTCTTCGAGTCGGACCAACTCTTCACTCAATTGCCACAACTGTTCCGCACTTTTATCGTCAGTAGCCGTCGACACCATTGCATCCACTCGTCGACAATTGCTATACAATTAAATCACAATTAATAACGAAATAAATAAAAACTACAAACAAATCACAATAAAAATGGCAAAACTAAACACTCACTCGTAGTAAAAGCCCGACTCGTTATCCAACCCCTCGTCGAGGGCACAGTAGAGGGTTGTCTGACAGCCCTTTATCACATTAATTGCTATGATATTAAATATAATCGCAAAAAACCTAAACACACTCTTCATATAGCGTGAGACGTCTGTCCGTACGGCTCCGGGATGTAATGCATACGTGTGAACCCCGCTATCCGGGCCCAGCCTACGGGCCAACTCCCTGGTGAACAACACGTTGGCCAGTTTGCTCTGGGCGTATGCTTTTAGGGACTCATAAGCCCCGTTCCGGAGATGTATGTTCTCAAAGTGTATGCTTCCCACCACGTGCGCACCTGACGACACGGTAAGTATACGTGCCGGCCGTCCGGGGCTTTTCAATATAGGTAATAGTGATAGCGTTAACAGATAGTGTCCTAACATAGTGTCGCAACTTTTTATTAGTGTTATTTATTTTTCATAAATTAGTGTTTAGAATGTTGTGAATAAATACCCAAATGATTGGTCCCGAAAGCCATCTCAAACCCGTCAGCGGTGGCCCATTCGGGAGTGAAAGCGATGCCCGCATTGTTTATAAGTATATCTACTTTTGTCTCCCGTTTCGTGATTTCGATCACGAATTGACGGACGGATTGAAGTGAAGACAAGTCTAACGGAAGTGAATATATGTCTGCCTTTGGGTTCCTTTGCTTTATATCTTTGATCGCATTCTCGGCTCGACTCTCATCACGACATCCAATGATTGCCTGATTATTATAAACACAACAATTAACATAATTGAAACATAATAATAGTATAAGGTATAATTAATTTATAAAAGGCAAAATATAATCGCGGTAAGTTTAAATCTATAATTTATTAAGTTATGAACAATCTTATAATATAAGATAAAATCAAATCAACAATCATGATAATTACTTTAGCGCCACGTAATGTCATTTGATATGCAGTCTCTTTACCGATACCAGTGTTGGCGCCGGTAATCACTACTACCTGTCCATCCAATCGGCGTTTACTTTCGCACCGCCTTCTCGGCAAACATATGTCTCTAAATAGATATTTTAAAACTCTATATAAATGAACAAAAAATATCATTGTTTATTTTGAGTAATACAGCTAGATGATTTTAAATAAAAATTATAATTTTTAACACAACCAATTTGCGTATTTACAGATATGAAAACTGATAGTTTTTTGTGTGAATGAGCTGCATTTGTAAAGTAATATATTTACCCTATTGGCACAATACTAATCAAGGTTATAATATATTATACATGTGTATTTGTTACCTTTGCATGTAATTAACATATTTTCAAATTAAGTAATTAAAGTTAACAGTGATAATTTATAATCAAATATTTACATATAATTAATGTTATAAATAAATACTATCTTGTGTTATAATTATAAAATTAAAATATTATTAGTTTTAATTACTAATGCATTTAAATAAAATGTAAATTCTCATAAACTATAGGTAGTAGCAAGAATTGTAATTTATAACTAGGGAAACCAGTAATGTTTTTCATATATATTGCAGTATAATTCATTTGTGTGTTTTTACTACAAATGCGACACTCATAAGCTAATATACATATTAATTGATATGTAAGAGGGGGAGGGGCAGCCGAACGATCCTATAAACCACATTATTCATATCAGAATAGTTGTTAAAAATTTAATAATTATTAAATACATTATAAGTGTTGATAAAGTTTTAATGATGATTATTTTTACAAAATCCGTTAATAGTTATAAAGTTGTAAAAATTATATTTATTAAACTAAACCATTGTTAGTGACGGGAGGGTTAAGGGTTAAACTTTCTAATAATATTATTAAAAAAACAATTCTATATGTTAACATAGTTTGTTAGTTTATTATAACTTATTAATGCAAAGCGTGTGTTTGTCAAAACAATAAATTATAAATATTTTTTATTTTATAATAACTAAATCTGCATATATGATAATTCACAATAATTATAATTATTATTCTACACAATACAATTCTTAATCACAACACAGGATATGGACTTTAATGTGCAAACATTAACGGAATTGAGTAACAGAATTATTTATTAAAAATTCATCATCATAATTAAATTGTTTACATTATTGAATTAAAAATAATAATTTTACTTGTATAATTTTGTTGATATTAATAAATAATGTCCTTAATCAAACCCTTACCATTTAATAAAGTACAAAAATAATAGCCATTATAACATATACAAACAAATAGACATTTGAATTGACAAACTTTGATAGGTGTGAAACATTGACAGAATTAATGTGTAGTAGTGTCGGTAAATTGGACAATTTTCATTCACGCTCACTCACGTTCACGACAAAAATTTTCACGCTCACTCA
>CAJPIZ010000982.1:0-19297 GCA_905368565.1 Medioppia subpectinata | reverse complement strand
CAGAGAGAGAGAGAGAGAGAGAGAGAGAGAGAGAATTGGTGAGACGAGAACTGTGGGCCTGCAATCCATCTGAAGACTTGGCCATTACTGTAAACAGATTGACAAACTACAGATACGGCTCATTGATAAACGCGAGAAACAGTACCGTCCGGTGCTTGTGGTCATGGATTGGACGCAAAACTACAGATGACCTCCAGATTAAGGCATGCGATGAACCTTTAAATTTAAAGGTCTATAATTCTTGATTACATTTACTAATTTTATTTACCAATTTTCCATATATTGAACATTTAATCACAATATATTTTAAATTACTAACTTGTAAATAATAATTGCATTGAATATTAATTGAAATTGTAGTTATTTTATAAATTTATTTACTTTAAAATACAAATCTAAATTATTAATCTAAAAAATACTAGATAGAAATAATATTTAAATATTGTTATTGTTTTATCAATAAAATGACATTAATTTTCTTTTTTATTGGTGAAGCCGTGCGGATGACATGTCGGTAAATATAATCCCAACACAACTATAGGCAATAGAAATATATTTATCCGAAGTATACCTGCGACCCAAAGTGGACCAAACATTACAGTTAAACCGACGATTTGCTCTGAAAGTCGGGATTTGAATGAATAGCTTGTGTCACCACTTTTGGTCTGTCGACTCTTTATCACATCATTGGACGCCTTCTTCAGATCATAGGCCCAACCGATGGCCGCAAACATGTCTATGAAAGCCGTCGCCGGATTGAACGTATCGATCGCTCCCAACTCTGAGGCCGAGTAATCCCTTAAACATTTAAAAAAATTACTTTTAAAAATTACAATATATTTAGAAGGGAATGTGTTCTTTAAAAATTTAAGTTAAGCAAGTTAAATCATACATTAATTTGCTTAAATTAAATTTCTAAAAGGCACATTCCCTTACAATGGTTTTCTCTATAACATATTGTCAGTATAAATCTAACTGCAAATACCAGGGAAACGTGTGGTGATAGTTATGATATCCTTCGCCATTAAAATAATGTCTCATATGCGCCTCAACCGCTTTTATACTGTTATCGTACGGCTATTGAGACAATTTTTTAATTTAATAAATATTAATAATAATTAACAATAATAAATTACAGATATAATAGATATTTTATCTAACCTTCATTCCATAAAAGTGAGCTACACTATTAATGCACCATGTTATATTTACAACTACGCAATACCGTAGCAAAACGCACACAAACCATGAGTTCCATAGGGTTTCGCCCCAATAATAATGGGGTATAAAAGTGGGAATTGCGGCCCAAATGAGTGCCAATAAGGGTATATAAAATGCGCGTTGAAATCGGACAATAGGGTCGGAAGCGATGTCACTCATGTCTATAGTCTTTCCCTTTTCCTTCACTTCCGGATGTTTTTTACACAAAAGCCAACCGACGTGTGAGAAGAAGAAACCCCTCCCGGAGTTGTGTGGGTCGGCGTCGGTGTCGCTGTACTTGTGGTGCAACCGATGGTCACGACTCCACTCATAGATGTCATTTTGAAAGGCCATTGTTTGCAATACCATTAGTATTATCTTAAGCGGAAGGTTAGCTTTATATGTGCGGTGACACCACAGCCTATGGCAACCGGCCTGTAATACATATTTAATTTGAAATAACACTAAATACACATTAAATTAAAACATAATATGATTACTTGAATGCCGAATGCGGTGAGAATACTAATGAAATTCATAAACACAATAGTCTTAAACTGAGCGACAGTTATGGCCAAATACAGGCCATAAACCGCCGATATGTGTAATGAAGTTATTAATACAATGTTTCTCCAAACCAACTCTCGTCTATACATTACGGGTTTATCGTTGCGATCAATATTATTATGATCATGATCAGTTACCAGTACTGATTGGTTGTCCACTTTAGCTTCCATTTGATTAGATTGATCAAGACTATAATTTTTAATAATCTTTAGCAATGTATATTTTTAAAGCAAGTGCTATAAGTTAGTTGATCTCCCTTTGGAGTGAAAGAAAAATTAAAAAACAATTTATTTATATACAGATTATATTGTTTATTAATTCTATCACTTTATGCTTACCTATTGTGTAATTAATTGAATTGTAATTCATTAATGTTGTTAACTATAAAAAAAAGTATGCTGGGTTATTTGTTTTATTTTAATTTTGATGCATTAAGATTTATTTGTTTGTTATTATTTTATTATAATTATTAGTGTTTCCAGTACTGTTTGTTATTTGCCATCATAGATAATTTTCAAACATTATGCTAATATCCTAAATACTTATTTATTAATAGTAAATGTACCCAAATATATTTGATTGATTATAAAATTAAGTTTTTGTTTATCATGTTTAATTACACAAATTAATACAATGTAATACGGCAAATGCAATTTGCTGGCAAACTGCTTTCCTCAAGTTCAGACAAATAATAGTTATGACAATTTAAGCTTTATTTTTAATCATTAGAATTAGTATAAATTCTGTGTACACTAAAAATTATATATTTATTGGTTTATTTTTAACTGACAAACATGTTTGCAAATTGCAAACATCACATCAATTAGTGTTTTGTTTTATGAAATTAATTGAAAATTTTGAATAAAATTGTTTAACAAAAACTAATAATTTGAATAAATACTGAAATACATTATAAATAATGTGATTTATTTGAATTTATATGATTTAATGGACTGAAAGAAAAGAGAGACAAACGACCACTTCTTGGCATCAATTGGGATATAAGTACTGATAGAGAAGCCAATCGCTGCCGAGTTGTATGAGTCGATTGCATTCGTTCTCCAGAAAGTGTTGGTCGCACTGAACGAGTGTGTCGTACAGAGAGTTGTGATCATCGGTGGGCACCGGAGCGTCACCCGTGCTCTTCACGTATAGGTAATGATCCAATTGAGTGCTGAAGTCGTATAGAATTTTGATGAGTAGTCGACGAGAGGCGGCCGACTCCAAGAACTCGTATCTGTTGTCAGCCATTTGGCGGCCAATGTCTTGAGGGCCGGGAAAGGGGCAGTAAATACCGGCCAACAGATAGATTTTATAGGTGTCGGCGCCGTAAGCGGGAAATTCGCAGTGTTTGGCGTCCTCTTCGGCCAAATCCAGTATCTCTGGTAAGTATGTGTCGTACAAATAGGCCGACAATTCTTGTCTGCTCTGGTCGTCAAATGGGATCGGCTGGTGGTTAGCCATCGGCTCCATGTGCTGAGTCGGCGCCCACTTTCTGTTTGCCTCGTTGTCTTCCACATCCGACTCACCCGAAGACCCGTAAAACTCTTGAGGAAATTGTGGTCTGAGATCTGATTGACTTTCTTGTTGTGACTGTGAATGTGTAGCGCAATGGATGTCTTCGTCGGTCGCGATCTCATACGATCTAAGCGTGAAGTCAAGCGCCGGTAAGTCCAGTGTTGACTCAATGGCCTGACCAGTAGTCGAATCTGATGGCAAACTAAAGCGATAATCTCTTGGATTTGGAAGCGGATCCACTGTTTCGCTTGAATTGCTTTTGTCATCCATAGGAGTGTCTTGTGTTGACAACTCTTCTATCCCTTCCTGTTCTTCATAGGGAAACAGCTCTTCCACTTCTGACACCACTTCTTCATGCTTTTGGACGCCAAACATATTTCCCATTTTACTTCTTCTTCAGTTGCAATTGATTTACACTTTTATTTCTAACGGTTTTATTGATAAGAATTTTGAAAACTGATGGCTAACTAAAAAATCTAATAATGATTTAAATGATTATTGTATTTATATTAAACCTATTGATGTATTATAATCGCGAGAATTGTTTTAATTAATTTTGTTACAAAGTTTTATTTGTTATAAACTTAGTTTTTACAAAGTTATCATTAATTCGTTAATTTTTAACCCTTGATATTCACGAGATATGCGTTTTAATTGGACTTTAATTCAAAGAGTAATTTAAAACTATTTTAAATTTTGGTTAAAGTTCACACATAATTATATCTTAATTCTTATCTCAACTGTCATTTGCATTGATAACTGAAAAATGTCTTCAATTAAGATAATTGTATGTATTTTAGTGGTCACAGTCTCAGCCAATCTTGTGGTCAGCGAACAAACCAATACTTGTGCCGACGAAGAGGCATACGTTGCTCTCTGTCAGGCGAGCGATGGTCAGCCAAATCAGGAAAAGAGATCCAACACTAAGACAGCGGTAAAACCGAGTTTGAAGAGAAGTGTGAAGACCAGGTCTACCAGTGGTAACATGTGTTGCTCTAAAATCCTATTGATGTGTGGATTAGTTGAATGGGTATTAGTTTTTATCGTTTAGTCTCAGGAAATAAATTGGTTCATAATTTTAGGACAAAAAGTGTGGAAAGTCTGAGGAGGAGATCAAAGCGTCTCTCAATTACATAATTGAATTTCACAGCGAATGTCATACCAATGGGTTTGCAGTGAATGAAACCTATTGTCGCCAACAGAGCCCAACCTTCGCTCACGAGTGTCAGTCATTTGTTGGCAAATTTTGTGACGGAAAGGCCACGAGTGTTGTCAACCCTACCGCTGCTGCAAACCCTAGCATTAGCTCTTCAATGGCCACGACTGGCAAACCCGTTGGTAAAGTCAATGGCAGTCAAAAGCAATATCTGTCCGTCAATATGACAGTTATCCTTATTTTGGCAGTTATTGTTGTCTTTGAAAATATTCATTAACTATTTGTTTGCAATTTTATGCCATTTATTGCTATACTTTTCTGTGTTTTGTTCAAAATTATAGTTTTGTTATAAACAACTGATATTTCTATTTAAATGTTTTAAAATTTATTTTATTTATTGTAAATATTGTAAATATATCGTTTTATGTAAAGTTTTCTCAAATACCAATAAAAATTTCATTAATTTTTTAACTCAATTCAATGAATACTTGAAAACTAATTTGCAAACCGTTTTATCAAAAAACTTTTCGGATTTTTAATTCAATATGAATTTGAAATATATCTAAAGTGTGAGAACAAAATTGATGTTTAACTAAAAATTGTATTTAATCATTAATTATTTGGATGTCTATCTATCATAAACATTGATTTAATGCATGTAATGTAAATTCTTTATAAATTATTGTTTTAAAAACATAATAAAATTTAAAGAATTAGATGTAAACACCAAATATAATAACGAAATATATTAGTAATGAAATTTTAAATGACATAAACGTAACACTTTTCAATAATTATCAGCAGTTGTTATACATAAACAAAATATTCAAATATGGATCGATGTTATAATTAATATATAAATCACATATCATTTATAAAAACATATAAATTAGTGCTAATAATGAATGTTTGCAACAAAGATACATTATTTTTAGCAATTTTTTTCATTAATTGTAAGTCATTTTAATATTATTTTAAGATAACTAATGTTATTAAAATAATATATAATATCTTGCAGTTATATCCAACTCTCTTCAAAAATTGAGTCCCGACTTAAAACACCTTAACTTTTATGGTCCAAAATATGGCTCATATAATTCATATGCAAATTACAAACATATTAGCAAACCATTGGTGACAATGAGTGACAAAAATGCCATCACTCGATGGGAAACGTTTAACGGATCTATCGGTGCGGACGGCCGTAATATGAAGAATAGTACCGATCATGTGATGCAACAATCGTTTAGGCAATTAAAGCGATACAAACGAAACATTTATCACGATATGGCTGTAGAGGCGGAAGCGGAACCAAACGCCGACCGATCCGACAGTCTTGAAGTGAGTCGACCGATGAATTACGGATCAAATGACTTCCCAATGAAAGGCATAATTATGCCTAATTGTGGTAAATCCCATAAATTGGCGCAACGGGTAGTCGGGGGTAAAGACGCTGAAGAGGGCGCCTATCCTTGGATTGCAGCCATACTGAAGAACGGCGACGGCTGGTGTGGAGGCGCCATATTAAATGAGTGGTGGATTATCACTGCATCCCATTGTTTTATGGCGTTTGTTATAATTTTTATGACCATTTTATTAATACTATCCATACATATAGTTTAATGATAAAAATATATTAACCAAATAAATTGATTGCCAATCAGATCAATGGATCCAAAGGAGTACGTGGTTCGGGTCGGGACAATTAACCGTAATGTTGGGGCCACTTATAAGATTGAAAAACTGATCATGCACGAACGTTTTCATTTGGACAGTATGTTCAACTCGGATATTGCACTTCTCAAAGTGGAGCGACCCATAAAAATGGGCGATCGGGTGAACGGCATATGTCTGCCGACCACTTCGTTCGAGGAGCCGATGACCGCCAATCTGGTGATCACCGGTTGGGGCGTCACTAAGTTTCAGGACAAAGAACTGCCGGTCATTCTCCAAGAGGTCACTCTCCCGAGGATTAGCGACGGCGAGTGTGTCATCAAATACCAGCCCCGATCGCAGACTATTTATAAGTCACAACTTTGTACGTGGGCTCAGGGCAAGGACGCGTGTCAGGTTATATTTAGTGTTTATATTGGTCGTATAATTGTGTTTAGCTGATATTTCATATTTGTGATTTACTAATAATAGGGTGATTCTGGTGGTCCTGCAATTGAGGTACAAAACTCACGAGCAGTGCTAATAGGGATCGTGTCGTATGGGGCCAAATGCGCGGGTACTTAATTATTTAGTCTGAAGTTTACATTGGGTTTTAATGTAAAATTTAATAACGTAATTAATTTAAATTTAATAAATAGATGAATATCCCGGAGTTTACACTCAAGTGTCGTATTTTCTCGATTGGATTCAAGACCAGATTGAGGGCAAAACCGAAAAAAGGAAAAGCAATAAATTTCAAATCAGTTAATTAATGCAAAAAATAAGTTTTTATTATTAAATTCATTTATTTATGAAAAATCATTAACCATTGTTTACTTTGAAATGTGTTGTACTGAAGACAATGTCATTAAAATATATTTAAACTTATTATTTAAACACATACAGTATATCTTAATTTTATTAACTAAAAACATTTCATTAAAAACTCACTTTTGTACAGACAGAAAATGCAATTCACATAATATATTACGATAAAAAGTTTAGTAAACATATGATTTAATAGAGTATTATTTATTAATAATATAGCAGTTATTTATTACCCAAACAAATATGGATCACAAGTTCTAACTATTATTTAAAATGAAGTTAAATTTGTGGCCGATTTGTTCACTGCAGAAGACAATGATGTTATGCATTTATTTTAGTGAGTATTTTATGGTAAACATGAAATAAAATCATTTAATCGCTTTTAAAAATGATAAAACTCAAGAATGTCAATTTCAGGTGCAATTTATTGCGATAAATCAATTAAAACATCAAAGAGTAATCCAAAGGAAAACATTAGGGATAAGACAAATGTTAGAATAACAGACAAATGGTTTGCCGAATCACTGCATGTCGTGAACAGCACCGCAGATATTATCACAAACATCGACGGCAACGGCGACGCCGACGATAAGCTACTTGAGGCCGGTTTCGGAGTGAGTAAACCAAAGCCGTGGCGCAGGGATGACGAAGAGGCCATCGATAGGAACGTGAACGCGGAGATAGCCATCGATTTGGACACTCCGGCCGATAAACCCGCTTCTGAGGAGCGAAAGCGCGATAAATATCCGGCCCTCGACCTCATTAATGCCAAGGGATGTGGTGTTCAGGAAATAGAGAATATGCGGATTGTGAACGGAAAGGACGCCAAACCCGGTGCCTATCCATGGATAGTGTCTATACTAAGGAATGGCGATCCCTGGTGTGGAGGCAGTATAATCAACAACAAGTGGATACTTACGGCCGCGCATTGTTTCATGACGTAAACTAATTAATATTTTATTGCAATTTATAAAATATACCGATAAGTTTTTGATAACATTTAATTAAACATTTGCTATATGGTAAAACAATTACTTCTCATTAGTGACTCCAATCCACGACAATATGCTATAAGAGTTGGCACAATCGACAGGAATACAGGTGCGTTTCCGACACTAATATTTGCATTTCGGTTGTTTTATAGCGACGATTCTGAGCCATAATTTTACGCAAATATTAGTTTTCACCACAAAAATCACTGAATGCACTGTACTATAGGCACGACATATAAGGTGGACAAAATTATAGTACACGAGCGTTTTCACCTTGATAACATGTTCAACTCGGATGTGGCACTCATGCGCGTAAACCGGGCAATCAAAATGAGCAAGCTCGTCAAACCAGTATGTGTGCCCACTGTTGCCTTCGAGGACGCCAAAACCAAGACCCTGCTAGTGGTTGGTTGGGGTCAGACCAGCTTCGAGAACAAGGATTTGCCCACTAATTTGCAAGAAGTCATTTTGAATCGCATCGATATGGATGAGTGCGCCCGCAAATACAGGGCCAAAGGCAACACTATTTACTTTTCCCAAATGTGCACTTGGAATAAGGGTCAGGACGCCTGCCAGGTATGCATTCAATTTACTTACAATCATTCAAATTTAGATTCATTTTAACAGTTTTAAAGTTATTATTTCCTTAATCTTATAATTATAATCATATAATTCTTAGTTTTATCATTTATACAACTTGTAACTTATAATAAGAGTAATACAATATACAGATTCTGTACTACAAATTCTTAATGCAAATAATTTTTGCCCTAAATATTGCTAACAATTAGGGAGATTCTGGTTCGCCGGCTATTGAATGGAAAAACAAAGCGGCATATGCTGTGGGACTTGTCTCGTATGGATCCACCTGTGCTGGTATTATACCCCTATCATATTTGTTGTGCATTATTTGCAATTGATTTAAATGTTTAGATGATATGCCCGGAGTCTATACAAAAGTATCGTATTTTATTGATTGGATTCTCAAGAATATCTACGAAAACAGTAGTAAAGAGCAGTGAAGATAAACACATATTTCACTTAAATATTTATATATTTTGTGCACTAGTTTTTTGTACAATTTATGATTTATGATCTGCTAATAAAGCACTTATATGTGATATTTTAGTGATATTATAACCGTGTTTTCATTATTTCATTTTAAA
Source organism: Medioppia subpectinata (assembly GCA_905368565.1). Taxonomy (NCBI): domain Eukaryota; kingdom Metazoa; phylum Arthropoda; class Arachnida; order Sarcoptiformes; family Oppiidae; genus Medioppia; species Medioppia subpectinata. The sequence continues at coordinate 10,217 of CAJPIZ010000982.1, read as the reverse complement.
AGCTTATGATTTAAAAGGGAATTAAACTTTTATTAAATTAGTTAATAAAACTATAGATGAGACATTTTTAAATTTTTATTTATTCCTATAATTACTCTATAATAAACCAATTTGATGACAATAAACATGGTTTACATGACACTAACTATACTGTATAATATAGTTAAAGTAAAGTTATACAGTGTTTTATCAACTGGGTGAACAAGCAGTTGTGTGAACTTAGCATTTGTATGAACCAAACCCTAAAACCAAAACCCGCAGTCCATAGACACAATGTTAAAATGAATCTAAATTTGAATGATTGTAAGTAAATTGAATGCATACCTGTCAAACCCTAAAACCAAAACCCGCAGTCCATAGACACAATGTTAAAATAGTATCAACTGTGTGAACGTCAACTGTGTGAACATATCATTTGTGTGAACAAATTGAGCTAATATTATACTATATTCAATACAATCAGTTGTGTGAACCCCATATATTATGTGACAAAGCCCACATATAGATGACAGCATTAATATTTGTTTTGTACACAAAACCAAAAAACCTTAACATAAAGTTAAATTACAGTACAATAGTATAAAAAGATCACTAATGCATACAAAAATCAAGCAATGTCACCCATATTTATAAAACAACAACATATTCATACTTTTAACATGTAATCAGTTGTATGAATATATCATTTGTGTGAACCAAATGCCAAAACCCAATCGGTTCACCCAGTTGATAAAATACTGTACATGTAATTCATTAATTACTACCTAACATACCTGTGCCCTTACATATGGACTTTGATTTGTTATGGAATCGAAAAGTATTACAGTATATTAAATAAATTGTAATCACATCATGAAAATCACTCCTTGGTTAGAATTGATAGTGTTTTACAGCCATATCTTAATATCAACGCCAGAGTCGGACAGAAACGGGAATCACTTGAAGAGAGTGATGGGTTCGTCCGCCTATCGGTATATCGACAGTCATGAGTGGGCTCTGGAAGTGGACCGACTGTCCGGACGACTGGACGCCGACACTGAGGTGTATAACTACCAGACACTGGACCTCTCGGATGAGGGCAGCGGCAAGAAGTCATTCAAGATTAGCAAACCTAAGCCCTGGCGCAGAGACGACGAGATCGCCGTTAGGGCCAATCGCAAGGCAGAGGTGCCCGCACAGGCAACCATCACCAAGTTGGAGCTTAAAGGTGCATAGTTTGCATCAACATGCTCACCATGCTCGTGCTGCATGCAACAATTTAGTTATTCTAACTACAATTATAATTTAAATTTGTTCATGCAATAAATGTTATCAATATTGAGTTTGTAAATATTTTCTACCCTTGTTCATATTAATTAATTTTATGCTCGGCTACAGAATCAATGTAAAGGGTGTTTAATTTAAACAGATTTACATGTGTGCATGGTCATGGTTTATAACAGACTTCTAAAGTGCCCTTCATCCTACATTTATGCCCTACAAAATGCATAACACTATTAATGCAGTCAATGTTATACAATAGTTGCGGTGAATGTATGAATAGATTCATAGTTCAAGTAAAGAGCGTTATGAGTGTTGGCAACGCTATGTTAAGTCTATGGCATAGAAATTACATTAGAAACACAGAATTGAGTTAATTATAATGAAACGGTTAAATATATGGTGAATATAAACTAGATTAATGGATGTAATGTCTCGTACACTATAATCTAGACTCGTTATAGTGAACAGTAGGCCAATAGATGGTCGCATAGAGCTGTGTATTAGCTAATGTATGGGCACTATATGTCGTGCGGCGTAAGGATGTGCGCGCACAGCACTGACCCAGTGATGCGCTATTGGGTCGACACATAATCGCCATATTATAAGCCGTTCGCCAGAGTGTGTGCTGTGGAGAGCTATGGGGAGAGCTATGGGGGAGAGAGAGTTCACACACAAACACAGAGAGAGAGTGAGTGAATGAGTGTATGTGTTGTGTATGTATTCGTGCGACGATTTAAAGTGCATTCACTTGTGTTGACACCAATCGATGGTTCACTCAATTGTCTCTTCAATCCATACATACATTTGAATCGTGTTTACCATTCATTCAATACAACTATCACTTGATTGCGATCCAAACGCGACCCCAACGCCGCTCACCAACTGATCCCATCATCACAACCATCGCATCCATCACTACAGCCATCACTACAGGCCGGTCCACATCACACACACCACACACGCCAGCCATCACTCACATGACACGAGCCATCACTCGCAGCACATCCCTGTACTCAACACATTCACACCATTAGCGGTGTCTCTAATGACATCCCGATTAGCCATCATTTGTGTCATCATTTGATGAGTCAATCAGTTGTCATATTTTACTCGCAAAGTATTCAAGTATTGATTGCCAGTGTCTGCGAAGACCACTGTTGATCCAGTGACTCATTTGTTCACTACTACTATAACTGTAACCAATTGTCTACTCATTGGACGCAATCATTGATCGCGCGGATCAGCGATGAACTCAAACCCCAAGAATCGCAACAAAGGCGGCGGTCGTCCGCCGATGACATCTCATAATAATAACTCCAATCTCCAGAACGTTAACAAGTATTGTGCACTCGATTATCACTCGTGAGTTGTGTCCACTAATTGTCTTACTTTTTTGTCTGATTGTGTCCAATAGTAAGCCCCAAATGAGGCAAAAGTCATTGTCGGACACCAGGAGTGGCGATGGCATGACTCCAGAGGGCGTCTACCGGAACGCCCGAGTCGTTCACTGCACCACATCTCTGGTCGGATGTCTCGTTCACATTGAGACCAAAGACGGCAACAAATACGAGGGCGTTCTTCGCACGTTTTCACCCGATGTCTGTTTACATACCATTCATACCATTAGCACTCCATTAACACATATGTCTGTCTCTTTGTGTCCAAACAGTTTGAATTGGTTATCGATTACGTGACCAAAATTGATGCCAATTATGTGCCGATCGTGGGCTCCAATATCGGCACCCTTTTGGCCAGTCTTCAGGACAACAACGCTGTCTCTCAACGCGATATCTTCCAGTTCGCAGATGTGGTCAAAATACACGCCATTAACGTTGACTTGAATTACGCCACTAATAAAGGTATGACAGCAATAGACAGACCGATGTGTCCATTGTTTTTGTTGAGATAATTGTCCGTCAATTGACCAGTAAATGGATGTTATATTTATGTGATGGTTATGATTGCCATTATCTTCAGGACATATGATGACTGACACTGAGATCAGTCGTTTCGACTCGCGATCGTTGAGTAGAGACAAAGAGTTGGTTCCGTGGGATGGGGCCGGAGATAGTGGCGACGAGTTTCCCGATCTCGACGACCACAACAACGGCGGCCTGTCTTCGGGCGGCGCCCAAAACGGTTGGGCCGCAGAGGATATGTTCCGCATTAATGAAGACAAATTCCAAGTGAAGAGCGATTTCGACACATCGCTCGGACAATACACGTATGTCTTGGCCACTGATTGTTGTCCTAAACTGTTTGATTTATACCAATGACTGTTTGCCGCCGCAGAATGGCTTTGCCTGAAGTGGTGGACAAAGAGAAAGAGATAATCGCCCGTAAAATAGCAGAATCGATAGAAGGCGACCAAAGCCGTCAGGCGAGGCTCAGCAAAGAGAACGATGGCGAAGATGATGATGGAAAGTATAGCGATGTGGTCAGACCCACAGCCAATGACAACCGCAACCCCGATCACCGGCGGGACAATCGACCCAATAGTCGCAAACCCAACTCTCAATTGACTAATTCAGGCTATATTATCAACTCTAGCGGCGGCCCTCCCGGCGCTAGAAGTGGTGGTCGAAGTGGACCGTCCGGACCACCGCTGTCCACGTCGACCACATTCCACGGGAATAAGAATGCGAATCCCGGCTATAAGTATAGTCCCAACTCGAACATGGGTTCGGGCGGCGGTCCCTATAAGTCCTATCGAGACGACAATTACGGCCAATCGGGCGGCTATTACAAGAATGATAACCCACACGACGAGAGAGATAGCCCACACTCTAATCCACAGCCGCAGAGGCCTATACTCGATGGTAGACGACAGCCCCAAATGCAGGGCAAACGCAGAGACGACTCCGACTCTAAGTATAGCAACGATTATAAATCGCCGGCACCCGAGACCACCCATAAGAATAGTCCTCCGCCAGGCATTCGGACGGAGCCATCGTCTCACCCGAAGCCCAATGCGAACAACAGCGCCAATAGCGGTGCTAACAGTAGTCTGAGTGCTATGACTAGTAGTAGTGCTAATAAGAGTAAATCTCCGGTGAATGCTGTGGTCGCCGACACGACGACACCAGTCAATGACAAATCAGATGCAATTAACGAACAGTTGAGTGATAATAAAGAGCTCAGGGATAGCAGGGAGACGGCTGTTCGCGACAGCAGTGCAAATGACAAGCCGTCAGCACCTGATAAACCCGACCCGACCGGAGACGCGACTCCTGGCGGTCCGGCGACCGGTGGCGCACCCGAGACAGAGATCGCCAAAAAGTCTACTCTGAATCCAAACGCGAAAACATTTACGCCACGAATGCCGATGTCGTCGCCACTGAGCACATCAGCCACACCGCCGTCGGTGTCGTCGACGCCATCGTCGACAGTGTCGATACCGAGCACTGGGCCGATGACACACCAGGCTATGCAACCGGTCCACAGTATGGGCCAACCATCACAGATGACGGTCACCCAACAGCACCCGCAACAACACCGTTATCCCAACCCGTCATTAGTGCAAATACAGCCACAGTATAACGTCATACCGCATGGGCTGACCCTTCCCTTAGGGGCCAATCCGTATCTGATGACAGCGGCCAACATGACGGCAATGGGCCCCACATTCGCGCAGTCCAACGCTGGCCAACAGAGGAACTACAGGGGAAAAGCACCGCAACAACAGTACGCGCACGCCGTTAGGCACGAGTATCAACAGCAGCAACAGCACCCGCCCATCGCCGCCGCCGTCACCGGACACCCTGTGTTGGCCACAGCGCCGATGACAGGTCCGCAATCGATTCCCACTGTGAGTTACGGCCAAACAATGGTGAACAACGCGCCGCCGCAGCACATGTACCATCAGATGTACACACAATTTCAGCCGCGAATGAATCTACAGTTACAGCAACACTCGGGTGGGATGCAGATGGCTATGCCTCAGCCCGTCCAATACGACCCCTCGCAGATACAACACATCTACGCAAGTGAGTCCACCAGTCATTCCTACACTCATTCCCTGTAATGTAATTACTAATGACTTGTCTATTGTTACGCTGTAGCCGCCAATGCCGTACAACTGCAGCATTTAGTATCTCAGGCGCACCAACACATGACAAACAGTGGCCCCCACTCTGGCCACAGTACGCCGCAGTCGGCGACGCCGACCACCCCTTTGCACGGCGGACCGGCGCCCTCTCCCGTTCATCATCAGCCCAACCAACCGCCCACTCCGACCCCACAGCAGACGATTATGTACACATCGCCTCAGGGCGCCGGCCATCAGGGCTCCGGCGGCTACCCTAACATTGTTCTGTTGCCCAGCGGTCACGCGATGGCCGGTGGCCACCACGGAGGCGGACACGGGGCGCAACTGCACGCTCACCAATTAAGTCATAACTCAACGTCAGCTAACCATCACAGCGGCAACGGTCCGCAGTCCGCTATACTTCCCGTACAACTAATCGCCGGCTCTAATGCCGCCAATTATAACAACAGCGCCGGTAAGCACTCTATCGTATAGTCATGTCGTGCCATAAGATGTACTAATCTGTTGTCTCTCACCGTTCTCTCCTCTTTATCCCTCTCTGTCACTCTGTCTCTCACTCTCACTATACAGGCGTCTAAATATAGCGTTAATTAGTTATAAACAAATTATATTAAAAAATATAAGTAAATTAGGATTCGATGGCATTTCAATCACAAAACGCAAATTAAACTAAAATTTTATTTCTAAATAAATTGATGCAAAACCTGAAAAACTGTTATCAAATATTTCTAAGAAAGAAAAAATAAATAAAAACAAATTTAATTACATTTACGCTTAAGTTATTAGACTTAATATAAGAATATTAATAACTAATAAATAAGATTATCATTGAAATTGCCGTTAAATCGAATTCAATTCAATATTGTTTAAGAAATTAATTTTCAATTTTTAGTTTAAATTAAAGAAATGTTTTTCGTATAAAAATTCTCGTTATATTTATTTACAAAACACTTTCAATCACTTCTAAAAGTGAATAATACCTTTCAATAGAGAAGTCATCGACGCCTGCGGCTAATGGCTTAACACCGGGTCTCCAGTGTTCGCGAGTCAAGTCATTGTCATTCGTGAGTCGATGACCGGCCGTAACAGCGATGGTCGGAGTGGTGTCACGGCGTCCGGTGTTTGCGCGCCATTACATCGTGCGGTTAGTCGTGATAATGAAGACATAGTTAATGTGCTGATCAGTTAACAGGTAATGAGAGGTACACTCGTATTGACCACAACGTGAATGTCACTCAATTAACTAATTGTCGGCAAACGTATAAACTGTGATAACAATCGACGGTCTATTAAAACCATATAAATTGAAAATTCGTTTTTAATGACAAAATAAAAAATATAATTTACAAAACTTTTGCTAAACTCAAATATTCCTGAAGTGAGTATTCATTGTCTAAAAGCATCGGTCTATAGGTATGACTAATTAATATTAAAAAAGTAATTAAAAAACTATTTTAATTATCAATCCGTGAATCCTATTGGCTGCGAGGGTTCAGAGCAAGCAATAGACGGCCCACTCATTGGCTGAGAGTTAGCGCGGGTTTTGATAACAGGTTTGCATAGAATAAGCCGTTGTTTATGTCGTCATTGCTTTGATTGTAAACATTGAGACATGTCTTGCGGTTTGAATGGATCCACACTTCTGTCATGCGGTAAACCATCCAAACTATCAATTCATCTCATTATCGCAACACTTGATATATCACTCAAACAGATCCCAACGATATCATCGACAACACCGTCGACGAGCGCTCATTGGACGACGTCTTAGCCATTGTCGAAGGCGTTGACAATCGCGCCATCACTGACGCCACCGATGGTGTCATCTCTCGGCCCCACAAACGGCCCAAAGAGCGACGCAAACCCGTGAGGAATGAGCCGAAGACGAGTAGTTCGCCGACCATAACAGTAGGCGACGAGCGGTCATCCGTTGATCTTAAGCCGACCCAAAAGTACGGCCGAGTCTTTCAATGCATTTTCGGTGTCCATAAGCCGTACAAAAAGCACAAAGAGTTCACTTTTGACGGCTTTCTGACCGTTGATCGTCACGACAAAGGCGTCCAACTTATCGACGTCTACGGCAAGAGGTGTGCCAAACATATGACTCCATTCGAGCCATTATTTAATGATTTGTTAATCTATTGCTAGAGTTTCCGACTCAAAGGTGAAGAGCGCGAGTCTATTAGAGTCGGGCAATAGACTAGTGGTCGGCCACAAAGAGCTGGAGATCGGCGACGAGATGTCACCGCAAGAGTTCGAAACGGGAAACTACTTCGAGAAACAAGTGGTCACTTATTGTGATTGACTCTCATATCATAACCATTTCTACACAACTCATTCGCTATTGTATTATAAAAATTCATTTATTCCTACGTTTTGTGTCATTAAAACTATTCATTATAATTAAAACTACTTTTTATTTCTCTGTAAATTACAAACAAATACTTATTCTTCAAAGTTTTAAATAAATGTTTTAAATACTGTTTTAATGAATGTTTTTATTTGAATAAAGCGTTAAAATATTTACTGAAATGTTATTGAAAAATGTCAAATAACTACTAAAACGGCAATTATATTTATATTATTAATTATTCATAATTAAATTGATTGACACAATGATTGATACAATGAATTGATGGCAGAGTATTCCCAAACCCCTACCTCTGGGAATAGTGTACTTTATGGCGACACCAATGACTATGTGATGAATGAGACAATTGATTGCCACAAATGAATGGCAATCTTATGATTGGTTTGATTTAGTAAATGAATTGAATAGCAATCAAAAACTTAAACCAATTGCGAAGAGTGTGTGAATGCTTTGGTTAGTCAAGCGGTACAACACATAGAGTCTAATGGCTATAGCGTTGGACGCGGACGGCGAGGAGTTGACAGCTCTGGTAAGCGATTGACATTTATGTGAAAACATGTTAATTTTGCTCATCTGATCCATCATATGATCACTTTTGACAGCACTTGGAGTTTGAATGGCTGCTCACCCAAGAGGTCAACACTATATTATCTCAATTGCATTCAATTGTATTGGTATGTGTTTAGTGTGCACTACACTAATAACGATCTAGCTTGGTTATTAATAAATGCACTGTTGGTATATTCCACACCCCCTACCCTTCCAGGAGTGTTGTCGTCGATTCCCAGTCCACGTTCCGGGTCTCGAGACTTTGGTCAAAACCGAAAAGTTTCCGCTAAACTCGACCACACATTTGGATCAAATCAAGATTCTGGCCACACTTTCGGCCGATAATATTTGTTACGCGGTATGTCTTCTCACTGTCCCTCACCCTCTCATCCCTGTCCTCTTGAGCGCCTTTTGGCCACACATTTGAAGCCACATATAATGGCATTTAAATATTCCTAAAATATAGTGTTATTTATATTTGCATTTATATCAAGAATTGAATATACATTTTGTACTCGATTTTCATTGATATTCTGTTCCAGAAGACAATGTCTGTAATCACAATGAATTACAATTATCTTCTCTCACAGGATATCAATCTTCGTCTCCATAAGCACTCGATTCCGAATCAAAGAACTATTGTTCAGAACGACTGTCAATGGAAATTACATCAGGTATTGCATCTGAAATGTGTGTCATTATTATGATATATGACAGCTATAACTGTCACCCGAACAGATCCAGGACGCGTCTAACCATCTCATGTCTGCCCTATATCTGCTATCTTCTCCTCCGTTACGTTTCGATCGAAACGAAAGCAAATTTGACTTCCGATCGGCTCAAGAAGTGATTGAGGTTTGAAGTGACAACACTTGCCATTTTGGTGACATTCCTTGTCACACATGCATTCATATTAACCACAATTGTTTGATTGAATACATAGATGGTTAACAACATAATGAGTTGTTTACAAAGGGGTCGTAACAGTCTTATTGTGCCGAAGAAACGCACAATTGAAGAGTTGCAGAGCAGTAGGAATATGGTATGGCTTCGAGATTACCATTCATTACAATACATCCANGGCTCCGTCCGAATGCCTGGCGGAGGACTATTCTTATGGGTGGTCTCGGGTGCCGGCGATTTATAATCGTTGCTATACTTAGAGTCGGAGTCGTCTCTGCGTTTGCCCTGCATTTGGGGCTGTCGTCTACCATCGAGTATAGGCCTCTGCGGCTGTGGATTAGAGTGTGGGCTATCTCTCTCGTCGTGTGGGTTATCATTCTTGTAATAGCCGCCCGATTGGCCGTAATTGTCGTCCCGATAGGACTTATAGGGACCGCCGCCCGAACCCATGTTCGAGTTGGGACTATACTTATAGCCGGTGTTCGCATTCTTATTCCCGTGGAATGTGGTCGACGTGGACAGCGGTGGTCCGGACGGTCCACTTCGACCACCACTTCTAGCACCGGGAGGGCCGCTGCTAGAGTTGATAATATAGCCTGAATTAGCCATTTGAGAGTTGGGTTTGCGACTATTGGGTCGATTGTCCCGCCGGTGATCGGGGTTGCGGTTGTCATTGGGTGTGGGTCTGACCACATCGCTATACTTTCCATCATCATCTTCGCCATCGTTCTCTTTGCTGAGCCTCGCCTGACGGCTTTGGTCGCCTTCTATCGACTTTGCTATTTCATGAGCGATTTGCTCTTTCTCTTTGTCCACCACTGCAGGCAAAGCCATTCTGCGGAGGCAAACAGTCATTCGTATCAAACAGTTTAGGACAATAATCAGTGGCCAAGACATACGTGTATTGTCCGAGCGATGTGTCGAAATCGCTCTTCACTTGGAATTTGTCTTCATTGATGCGGAACATATCCTCTGCGGCCCAACCGTTTTGGGCGCCGCCCGAAGACAGGCCGCCGTTGTTGTGGTCGTCGAGATCGGGAAACTCGTCGCCACTATCTCCGGCCCCATCCCACGGAACCAACT